>JAKJMR010016576.1:38288-101377 GCA_024449315.1 Daboia siamensis | reverse complement strand
TTCCATAACAGAATTTTCTGGGTATGTCAACGTAATAACCAGATCATCCGCAAATGCCCTCAATCTATAATCCTGATCTCTTATTTGAATTCCCTTAATTGTTTCCGAATTCCGTATTTTAATCAGTAATATCTCCAACGTTAAGACAAATAATAAAGGTGATAACGGGCAACCCTGCCTCGTACCCTTTTCAATATTACACATTTCAGTCAAACTATTATTAACAATTATTCGAGATGTTTGCTTTTGATATAATGCCCTAATTGGTTGTAGAAATTCATCCCCAAAATTCATTTTGTCTAATACTTTCAACAAAAATTTCCAATCCAATTGATCAAAGGCTTTTTCAGCATCCAAAAAAATCAATGCTGCAGGGATCTGGTTATTCCTTTCCAGAAATTCCAACAAATCAACTATATGTCTCACATTATTTTTCATTTGTCTACCACTTATAAACCCAGTTTGATCACCATGAATTACCTGTTGCAATACCCTCATCAGTCTACTAGCTAAAACCTTAGCAAATATCTTGTAGTCCGTATTCAAAAGTGATATTGGCCTGTAATTTCTTGCTTGAGTAACGTCCTGATCTTCTTTCGGAATTAAAGAAATAAAAGCAGTTTTCCAAGACGGAGGCACTCCTCCCCCTTTTTGAATTGTCTGAAACAGTTCCTTTAATGGCTTTATCATCTCAAACTGGAGATTTTTATAATACACAGCAGTCAAACCATCCGTGCCTGGCGCTTTACCTGCTTTTAACTGTTTGATTGCCAAAAATATTTCTTCCTCAGTTATCAACTGATTCATCTCTTCTTTTTGCTCTTGCGTAAGAACCGGGATGTTAACGTTTTTTAAATATAAATCAATGTCTATTTCGTTAATCTTATCTCTAGCATATAATTTAGAATAAAAATCAACAAAGGTTTCCTTGATAAGATTCTGTTGATACACAACCTTTCCCTTATGTTCTATTTTATCTATATTAGAAACCCTTTGTTTCTTCCTTAACATATAAGCTAGCCATCTACCTGGTTTATTGGCATTGCAAAAAGTATTATGCCTTGCAAACCGTAGATTAGTTGCCACCTGATCAGCCATTAACTTGTCAAATTGTCCTCTTAATATCTTAATAGCCTCTTTAATCTTCACATCCGATGGATTCAAAATTAAAGCCTTTTCTTTTTCCTTAATCTCTATCTCTAATTCTTTCCTCCTAAATTCCAAATTACGTCTATATTTATTATTAAGATATATCAACACACCTCTCATATATGCCTTACTAGCATCCCATACCATTTCCATAGAAGTACCCTTATGCATATTTGTTTCAAAAAAAACCTTCATCTGTTTTTTACACTCTTCCACATTTTTCTGATTTCTAAACAGATTCTCATTTAAACACCAGGAACGTCTTTCTCTAATGTCTTTTCCAATCTCTAACCAAACTGGACTGTGATCAGACATAATCCTTGAACAAATCTTTATCTTCTTAGTTCTAAAAAAAAGATCATTAGTCAATAATATAAAATCAATCCTAGAAAAAGATTGATGTCTATCAGAAAAAAAAGTATAATCCCTTTCTTGTGAGTTCCTCTCCCTCCAAACATCACGTAGTTCCATATCATCCATCATCTCAAAAAAAGACTTAGGCAATTTAGCATGACTTGGGGTACTTCTATAAGATCCACTCTTATCCATTTGTACATTCAAAACACCATTCCAGTCTCCCATAAAAATAAAAGATTTGTAATCCAATTGGGTAATCTTGCTGTGTAATAAACTATAAAAATCAGCTTGCTGTTGATTAGGAGCATATAGTCCAACCAAAAGAGTTTTTTTGCCATCTATTAACAAGTCCACAATAACATATCTTCCTTGTTGATCTGCTTCGATTAACTCTGCTGTAATTGTATTCTTAACATAAATAACCACTCCATTTTTCTTATTTGTTGCAGAAGCAATAAATTGTGTGCCTAATCTTGAATTTAATAAATACTTTTGGTCCATAACTCTAATATGTGTTTCTTGTAAGCAAATAACATCAGTCTTAAATTGCTTTAAATATTGAAAGATTTTCTTTCTCTTCTGTGGTGAATTTAATCCATTGACATTCCAAGTTAAAAACTTAGTCACCATTTCTGGCAACCCGAAGCTTCTGGAGCGCGTCATCCAAAATCCCCTTCACATTTTTAGACCACTTCTAATTTTTAATATGCCAGAAATTGCCTTGGTTTGTTCTTGCTATTTCTTTTTTTTTTTTTTATTGAAAAGTTTTTCAGTACATTTTAATTATTACATCCCATCCCCCAACCCTACCCTCCCTTCCCAACCCTATCCCACCCTCTCACCCTCCCCTTCCCCCCTCCCCCCCCGGACTTCCCAGAGCTAGATACAAGGTATAAAAATAAAGTAACCAATCATAAACTCCCATATACTAACAACAATAAACTATTAAATCTCTTGCACTTTAGCTCTTATAAGTTGACTACAAGCAATATACTTATTCAAATGCTAGATGAAACTTTTTAGTCCCGTATTTATTCTGGATGTAATCAATCCATTTCTTCCACTCCACAATATATCGTTGTTGCGAATGGTCTTTCAAATATGCTGAAATCTTCGCCATTTCCGCCAGGTTGGAAACTTTTAAAGTCCATTCCTCTATAGTCGGCAGTTCTTCCTTCTTCCAGTATTGCCCTATTAAAAGTCTCGTTGCCGTAATTAAGTTCAACATCAAATTAATGTCCAGCACACTAGTATCAGTAATAATGCCCAATAAAAACAACTGCGGACAAAACTTTATCCTTTTCTTGAATATCTTCTGCATATTCCACCAAATTTTAATCCAAAATGCTTTGATCTTTTTACAAGTCCACCATATATGAAAGTACGTTGCATCTTCACCACCACATCTCCAACATTTAGGCTGATAATTCGGATACATACTTGCTAACTTTTTAGGATCTAAATGCCACCTATAAAACATTTTATAAAAATTCTCTCTTAAGTTTTGAGCTTGCGTAAATTTCACATTTCTCACCCAGATCTTTTCCCAAGTGTCCATTGTGATAACTTCCTGAATATTCTGTGCCCATTTTATCATACAGTCCTTAACAATTTCTGTTTCTGAGTCAATCTCTATCAATGCAAGATATATCCTTTTGATATGCGCTGGTCCCTGATTTCTAATTTGCTTTACCAAATTTTCATCATCCATTAAAAAACCAATTTTCTGATCCTCTTTCCACCTGGCTTGTAATTGTCCATATTGAAACCAAGTTTGTACAATCTTTTTTTCTCGTAAAAGATTATATGACTTCAAACACCACACATTCCTCTCCAAACTCAAAATTTCCTTATATGTAATCACATCATGTTTAAATCCAACATTTATATTCTCTATTGCGTGTTTGGGTATTGCCCATAAAGGTATCTTGTAATTTAACTTTTGTCTATGCTTTTTCCAAACTCGCAACAAAGCATACCTCAAAATATGCATTTTAAACACATTATCTACCTTCTTATCATACAATAAATATGCATGCCAACCAAATAAGAAATCATGCCCTTCAAGATTTAATAATCTCCCCTGTGTCCAATTAATCCAATCACTTATAGCTGATAATGCAGCAGCTTCATAATATAATTTAAGATTGGGCATTTTTAGACCACCTCTTTCACGCGTATCCTGCATAATTTTAAATTTAACCCGTGGCTTTTTCCCTGCCCAAACAAATTTATTAATACCCTTCTGCCATTCCTCCAAATTTGAATCCTTTTTGAGAATGGGTATCATTTGAAACAAAAATAAAATTTTTGGCAGAACATTCATTTTTACTGCTGCAATTCTTCCCAATAATTTTAGTTTTTTTGTATATTAACCTTGAATCCAGAAACCTTCCCATATTGCATTATTATCTCTATCAATTCTACAACAGAATTTACAGGCTGGGTCACCGTAACAACCAGATCGTCTGCAAACGCCCTCAATCTATAATCCTGATCTCTTATATGGATTCCCTTAATTTTCTCCAAATCCCGTATTTTAATCAATAATATTTCCAATGTTAAAACAAATAATAGAGGTGACAACGGACACCCCTGCCTTGTGCCCTTTTCAATATTACATACTTCAGTCAGACTATTGTTTACTATTATACGGGCTGTTTGCTTTTGATATAATGCCCTAATTGGTTGTAAAAATTTATTCCCAAAAATTCATTTTATCTAATACTTTCATCAAAAATTGCCAATCCAATTGGTCAAAGGCTTTTTCAGCGTCCAAAAAAAAATCATCGCTGCAGGGATCTGATTGTTCCTTTCCAAAAATTCCAACAGATCACTATATGCCTCACATTATTTTTCATTTGTCTACCACTTATAAACCCAGTTTGATCACCATGAATTACCTGTTGCAGTACCCTCATTAATCTGTTAGCTAAAACCTTAGCAAATATCTTATAGTCCGTATTCAAAAGTGATATTGGTCTATAATTTCTTGCTTGAGTGATATCCTGATCTTCCTTTGGGATCAAAGAGATAAAAGCAGTTTTCCAAGACGGAGGCACCCCTCCTCTCATTTGAATTGTCTGAAACAATTCCTTTACTGGCTTTATCATTTCAAGCTGTAAATTTTTATAATACACAGCAGTCAAACCATCCGTTCCTGGCATTTTGCCCGCTTTCAGTTGTTTAATTGCTAATAAAATTTCTTCCTCAGTTATCAATTGATTCATCTCTTCCTTTTGTTCTTGTGTAAGAACCGGAATACTAGCATTTCTCAAATATACATCAATATCTGCTTCGTTAATCTGATCTCTAGCATATAATTTAGAATAAAAATCAACAAAAGTTTCCTTAATAAGGTTCTGTTGATACACTACCTTACCCTTATGTTCTATTTTATCTATATTAGAAACCTTTTGTTTCTTCCTTAACAAGTAAGCTAACCATCTACCTGGTTTATGTCTAGCAAACCATAGGTTCATTGCCACCTGATCAGCCATTAACCTATCAAACTGTCCCCTTAGTAAATTAATAACCTCTTTAATTTTTACATCCAACGGATTCAGAAGTAAGGCCTTTTCTTTTTCCCTAATTTCATTTTCTAATTCTGTCCTCCTAAATTCCAGATTACGTCTATATTTATTGTTCAAATATATTAACACACCTCTCATGTAAGCTTTACTAGCATCCCAAACCATTTCCATAGAAGTACCCTTATTCATATTAGTTTCAAAAAAAACCTTCATCTGTTTTTTACATTCTTCCACATTTTCTTGATTTCTGAACAGGTTCTCATTTAGACGCCAGGAACGTCTGTTTCTACTACCCTTATCAATCTCTAACCAGACTGGACTATGATCAGACATAGTTCTTGGACAAATCTTTATCTTCTTAATTCTAGAAAAGAAATCATTCGTAGTTAATATAAAGTCAATCCTAGATAAAAGATTGGTATCTATCAGAAAAAAAAGTATAATCCTTTTCTTGCAGATTTCTCTCTCTCCAAACATCTCGCAACTCCAAATCATCCTTCATCTCAAAAAAGGATTTAGGCAGTTTAGCATGGCTTGGAGTACTTCTAAAGGAACCACTCTTGTCCAATCATACATCCAAGACACCATTCCAATCTCCCATAAAAATAAAAGATTTATAATCCAACTGAACAATCTTACTATGTAGTAAACTATAAAAGTCTGCTTGTTGTTGATTAGGCGCATATAATCCAACCAGAAGCGTTTTTTTGCCTTCTATTAACAAATCTATTATAACGTATCTTCCTTGTTTATCTGCTTCAATTAACTCCGCTGTCAAAGTATTCTTGATATAAACAACCACTCCATTCTTCTTATTCATTGCAGAAGCAACAAATTGTGTACCCAGTCTTGAATTTAATAACTACTTTTGATCTGTAACTCTAATATGTGTTTCTTGTAGACAAATAACATCAGTCTTAAATTGTTTTAAATATTGGAAAATTTTCTTTCTCTTCTGTGGTGAATTTAAGCCATTAACATTCAAAGTTAAAAGCTTAGTCGCCATCCTTGGCAACCTGAAGCTTTTGGAGCACTTCTTCCAAAATCATAGAGCCTTTTCATTGTCACGATTAAACTTGGCTATCTTTTGTGCATCGTCCTCATCTTCTGGATCCCAAGCAGCCACATCTGGAGGGTCATCAACTACAGCCCATAGTCCTTCCTTGCGCAGCAGCAAACAACACTTTGTCGACCATGTAACGTAGTTGGTCCCATCTAACCAGGATATCCAGGAGATGCCTGACAAGTGTTCTTGTGCCATTTTTACACTGGATAGCTAACACAAACTCAGCTATGATACTGTGTGTACTAACTCTCAGTACGTATCTGGGCCCATAACCAATGTGTCAGTAATTGTGCAGAGGTCTCCTTGAGCTAAAAAGGAGTTGCACACACAATGAAGGGTACTGAGAGTAGTAAGAGTCACACAGTAACCACAAGAGACACTGAGTTGTGATAAACAGAAAAAATATTTTACTTTGTGGTTGAAAAAAAAAGCACAGTCAAAAATAAACAGTCCAGGTCATACACAATAGTAACAGTCCAAGTACTAATCCAAATACAAAGTCTTCTTACCGGTCCAGAGGTCAAAAACACAGTTGTTCAGGTTTAACACAGTAGTAAACCAACAACAGCAGTAACAGAGTAACTAACAGTGAAAAAACAGCAACAGCTACATTCCTAGCTCCCTCTAATGGCCATCCAAAAACTTAGATACCCATTGGCCAATTAGCACCTTAAAGTTACAACATTGTGGTTTATATATTTCCAACCCAACTAGATAGGCTATTACCATATGCCTAACAGTGGCTATCCACTACTACCATAAAAAGCTGTCCTTGAAAAGGCCCAGCGTAGTCTATATGAACCCTGGACCAGGGAGTATGTGTTTCCTCCCACCTGTGAACTGGGGACTGAGGCAATTCAGGCCTAGACCTCTTGCAGATATAGCAACCATGAACTTGTTCCTCTACAGCCTTATCCAGGCCTATGGATATATCCTTGGTTCAGGTTTTTCCTTGGGCCTCATAGCCGTGAGACCTTGCCCTGACCCTTTCCCGTGCTGCATGGTGTCTGGTACCCGACAGACATGATTCATAGTATCTAATTAGTACCCAAATTCCATTGCTCCTCAAGTTAAGTTTCACTTTCTTTAAGTTAGGATAGATATGATTTATAGTATCCAATTAGCATCCCATTGCTTTGTTCCTTAAGTTAAGTTTTGCTTTCCCTGAGATTAGGTTTTTATTCTGCTGAAGTGTATGATTTCCTGTAAATCAGGTGGTGTTTTGTTAACACGTATGCTCTGACTCACGCTGTTTGGTAATTTTCTATATGCTATCTCTTTTTGCTGTAGTTACCCCTCCCTTTTAAAACTGCCTAATAAAAGAGACTGTTGCGATCTGTTCGGGGGACACAACATCACCCCGGGCACTTCGTGCTCTCTCATCTTGAGAAACTTCTGGTGTGGTGTTTGTTTTTATTTGGCTTCTTTCGTCCTTGCGAGGACCCCCTAAATTGTCTCAGCGAGGGCTGAGACTCGTTCCTGCGGGAACCCAGGACAACATCAACAGGGAACCTCTGACAACGAGTACATGTTGCAGACTTGCTGCAACACAGGCCAGGCCACCAAAGGTAGATTCTAGCTAAGGCTTTCATCCATACAAAGCCTGGATGGCCTTCATGTAAGGATTATAAAACTCTGTCCTTCAATGATGTGGGGATAATGACTCTGTTGCCCCATAATATGCAGCCCTTGTATGCAGACAACTCATGTCTCCTGACAAAATAACTTTGGAAATCAGGGCCTGGACTTTTTTCCAACCAGGCCTTCTATACCCATGACAGTACTCTGCTCAGAATTTTATCTGCGGCAGTTTCAGCAGCAATATCCCCTGCGTGGAGGGGAAACTCAGGCAACTCCTGAATGGATAATATTTTAGCAGCAGGAGCTGGATCAGGATCCATTAGTGGCAGTGGTAGTCTGCTGAGGCCATCTGCATGGCCCATTTCCTTCCTTTGTGAATTAACTTAAATTTGTATGCAGACAAAAATATAGACCATCTCAGCATTCTTGGAGATAGTATGTGGGGATTTTGCTTATCCGTTGTGAATAGCCCCAAAAGGGGTTTGTGGTCAGTGTAGACAGTGAAATCCCTGCCATATAAATAATCATGAAATTTATTGACTCCAGCCATTATGGCTAAGGGTTCTTTATCAATTTGTGCATAATTATGCTCAGCAGCAGATAAGGTTCTAGAATAGAATGCAATAGGAACTTGTTTCCCATTCTTCTCTATGTGGCTTAAGACTGCCCCCACCCCATAGGGAGATGCATCACATGCAAGACATATGGGTTTAGACTCAATGTAATGAGTTACAGTGGACTTTTTTTGAAAGAAGGGCCTTGAGATCCTGGAAACATTTTTCATGTAAGTCAGTCCATTTCCAAGGGGCTTTTTTATTATATTAGAGCCCCTGTGGAGGGGCTCTAATATTGCAGCCTTATGAGGTAGAAATGTGTGATAAAAATTCAGGAGCCCCCAAAATGCTTGCAGCTCTCCTTTTGATTTTGGCCTAGGAACCATTTTGATGGCCTTTACTTTTGAATCAGGGGGGTGAATTCCACTAGCATCAATACGGAACCTCAAGAATTCCGTTGATGAGACCCCAATACTACATTTGTTTTTCTTTAATTTGAGGCCTGCATCGCAGAGCCTTTGCAAAACAGCCCTGAGCCTGTTGGCCAATACTTCTGGAGATTGCCTGGCAATGAAGAACATCATCAAAATAAGGACAGACACACTGTATACCTTTAAGTGTACATTCCATAATTCCTTGGAAAATACCCGGTGCAACACTGACTCCAAACTGCAAGCTTTTGACTTTGAATGCCCCTCGATGAGTTACTATTGTTTGAGCCACGGCTGCGTCGTCGTCTAGTGGCAGTTGCTTATACACCTGCACTAAATCAAGTTTAGCAAAAATGGTTCCCCCTTGCAAAAAGGCTAGAATATGGCTGACTATCGGGACCGGGTATGCATGTTGATTTAAGGCTTTATTTAATGTGCATTTGTAGTCTGTGGAAATGCGAACCTCAGAAGATATCATGATCGCACATTTTAAAGATGGTCTAAACTATGACTTGTATGACACCTGCAATACTTGAGGAGATTCCGACTGACTCCAAGACTGGTACATTTTAGCCGAAGAAGTGGAGATCAATCGAGCCAAAAGACAGCAACATGGAGGCAAATCTTGGGGGAAGTTGCCATTGGAGCCAGCTCATGAATCAACAAAGCAAGCACTAACTGCCCAAAGAACAACAGGATGCTTTAAATGTGGAAAGGAGGGACACCACGCAGCCAAATGCCACTCATATACCCCTGACCGAGCCTGATGAAGCTGAAGGAGATGGACATGAAGAGCATGGAAGTCGTTGAGTTCCTTACTCCATCCAAATGGGAGGGGAACTCCGGCCCCACCAGGACAGCCACCAACCTTGTCAGTTGACAACTCGGAGGATAAGCCCCCAGTAAGTGGACCCATTATGCCCTCACCAGGATAGTAGAACTATTTAGCCCTGGAATGCCTGAGAGTGGCATTAAGAGTACTAATAGACTCTGGCTGCACCCATTGCCTCATTACCCAACATTAGTGGGAAATTTAGAAATTCCAGTGAGGAGGCTGAAAAAAATAATTTTATTTGGTCAATTGCATGGAGGACACCAGCCACACTTGCCACACTGCCCTTCCTACTCACCATAGGGGATCACAAAGAGACTATAACACTTGTAGTGACCACTGGTATGGAATGCCCCCTTATCTTGGGCATGGCCTGGCTGACTAACTGGAACCCACAAGTGGACTGAAGGACAGGAGAACTCAGATTCCCAAAAGGTGATACAGTAAAGACCCCAGCTAAGTCCAGGAATGGAGGAGACCCCTCTGAAAAGGCAACAGTAGGGGGGAAAGAACTTGCCAGAGAACCCAGAGAAATACAGAGACCTAGTGAAGTTATTCAGTGAGGAAAATTTTGATGAACTGCCCCCCCCCCCCCCGTTCCACAGACTGCTCCATTGAAATCCACCCAGGGGCAAAGTAACCCCTACCAAAACTATATCCATGAGCCCTTGAGAGATAGAGGAAATGCATAAATTCATAGAGAAAAACCTGGAAAGGGTTTTTTTTCCAACTGGCAAAGCCAAAGACCACAGCTCCCATATTATTTTGGGAAAAGAAGGACAGGACTCTTCACCTCTGCATGGACTATAGATGCCTGAATGCAGTGAGCAAGAGCAACCTATACCCCCTCACATTTATCGAAAGCAGATTTTTTTCAAAACTGTACTTAAGAGAGCATATTACAGAATTATGATAAAGGAGGGAGATGAGTAGAAGACAGCTTTCAATTGCCCCTTAGGATGTCCATTTTAGGCCTGGGAGACCTGGAGGAAGCCTTCCAGGCCTAGAACAGCCCACCGGAAGTGCGGGATGCCACTTCCAGGCCTAGAAGAGCCTGCCAGAAGTGTGGGGATGCCACTTTTGGAAGTCCGTTCTAGGTCTCAGAGGCCAAGGCCTGTATCCACGCAGAGAACCAGTTGTACAGGAATTTGAATCCCATCACTGATGCACTCCTTCCCTTCACTGTATTTAGTAAGCATTTTAAACATGATTCTAATCATAATCTGGACCTCGCAACTCTTACAAAATAAAGAGATCCAAGTTTAAAACATTTGTAGGAATGTAACTAATTCTCACAGATAATTTACAACATTCTCCTCAGTATTCACACTACCTTAATCTTGTTATTCTTAACATACTTCTGTATTGTACTTCCTTCCAATGGCTTTCATGTATAGAATTCTATACAAAATTCCAGCCTCAGTCAGTGTCTCCTTCTGTTGGCATGACTAATAGTTTGGTTATGCCATGCACTGCACTAGTATTTTTCCCCACAATACTGTCAACTAAAGTTGCTTTCCCTTCCTCTTCACTTTTCCCTTTCCCTTCCCTTCTCCCTTGGAATTATGGGTCAACTGTTTAATCTATTAAGTACTAGGTGACAATAATAACAATAATAACTTCTTGAGCATCTGGATATCTGGAGGGATATCATTCCAGAGAGTGGGTGCCATGACAAAAAAAGACACTTCTTTATCTTCATGATCTGCATGCTCATATCACCTTCTGTGGTTATACTATTAATTTGATGAAACATCTTTCCTCAAATAAATAAAATTTCCTCAAAAGACAAATGGCTATAAACAGAAATAAGTATACTTGTAAGTCCATACAGGCTTACTTTTAATCTTGTTAAAAGATTATCCCAACTCGCATGCTAATGTCCAAAGTAAAGCAAGTGGCTCTTGTGATATTGGGAAGATAGAGTAAACACACTCAAAGATATTATCTCATCCACCAAGACCTGAATCTTTTCATAATATGTCCAAAATAGGCTAACTTGAGCCTGACCATTTAAGCCTTGAGAACTGGGTTGACCATAGTAGTCTCAGGAGTCTTCTCCAACTCCAAATTTCAGACACACAAATACTCAAGCAAACTACAGACTTCCAGTGAAAATTGACAACATGCTCAGGGAAGAATCCCAGAAGGGTTTTTTTTCCCCTGGACTGTAGCATTTTCAACTATCAACAAAAGGAACTGACATTCTTTTAGTTTATATGACTCTCCTGAATTAGGCGAAAGTCTTAGAATTATCCCACAAGATCCTCCAATACAGCAAAGGTCTGCAAATAGCTTAAGGAGCTGTGGTTTGAAGCAGTCTGCATGCCGAAAGCTGGGGGCAGGGCTGCAATCAGTTTGTTGTAGAAGAAGCAGCTGTTTTGAAATGTATTTTTCAAATAGTAAGTTGTGCCTTTCATTTTTAATCATTTTGAAGGACTATTCATCATTAAGGTAAAAGAGGCTCTCTTTAGTCATAGCCTGTTCCTTTTTGAAGATCTGCACCTTTTGGGGAATTTTTTCATTGTTAAACAACAAGGAAGAAGGCTGATGAAGGCAAGCTAAAATAAGGAAGTATGGAGTATCTTTTTTAAAAAAATAATGGAGAAATACAAGGGCAAAAAGTTGTGGTTCTAGTTTATTATTTTTAGTAATTTGTAGCTTGGTCTGTTTTGCTATGGGTGGCTAAAACTTTCTGATTTTTAGGATTGCTGATTGGCAGCAATTCTTAAGTGACTTACAAAAAAACTATTCTTTGACTAAGTTAAGGTAGTTAAGAAGATGGAAGAGCAAATTATTAGAGATGTATATGAAGAATCTTTAAATAAAATCCATCAGTTCATAGATCAGCTATGCTCCAAGGATGTTTAAAAAACTTCTCAAACTACTTCAGAGATGCAAATATGTGTAGAAAGTTACCAAACCACTGAGCCAATTTCACAAATAGCTGACAATGCAGAGGAGTCAATTGCAATTTTGGAATATAAATCAAGTATTTTCCCTTTAAGGTTAAAGAATCTGAAAGCATACAGTGAATTTTGTTAATATAAATGGTAATAGTTTATAAAGATTATTAAGTGCAAATAGAAATACATATTATTTCCATAGCAAAGAAGATGAAACAGAAATGGTTAAATTGATTGTTTTAATGAAAGAGGAGAATCTATTTAACTATGTTGTTTATTTGGACATTACTTTTGGATTTTGTGCTTGTGATAAAAAAAAATAAAACTTTGATTTTGGTTTTTCCAATTAGATAGATTTGTTGTCATAGAAATGGCTAGTTATATACTAATGTGTTAAAATAAAAAGTTGAACTGTAATGTTATCTTGTATGTGCTAAAAAGAGTCGGATGTCAATGCTCTTTTCTTTTTTCCTTTGTACCTCATATTTTCTTTCCTCCTCTCTTTTCCCTTCCCTTAATTTCCTACTTACTTTTCTTTGTGTTTTATAAATTGATAAAACAATAAAAATCATGAGATAAAAATACTCAAGTAAACTACAGACTAGAAATTATAGCAGAACTTTTAAGAAGAGAAGAGTGGACAGCTACTTGTCTGGAATGGTATAGCATCTCCTTGCTGAGTGGGGGATTAGACTAGATGACCTCCAAGTTCCCTTCCAATTCTGTTATTCTGTTACATTGTTGACTCTTCTGCATGCTTTATATCTTAATTCATGAATGCAGGTATTTTTGTTATAGTAGTATGCTACCAACGTATACATGTTGGCAAAGAAACACCACAAAACCCTGAAGATCTACCTGAATTTGTCAAAATGGCAGACAAACAGTTTGCCTTCCAACTACTAAGAGAAAAAGATAAGTTTATGATACTAGGGATTATTGAATTAATAATTAAAGGAGGCTAACTTGTTTATGATCCTTCAAAACATGCCTTTGAATTATCTAAGCTAGGGCAATCTAGCATCATTCCCACTGCTTTTAATGGCATCAACTATTGCTTCGTTTTAAATTCTCAGACTGCTAAGGTAAAATGAACTTTTTAAAAAAAAACTTATTTTTTTTAAAAAAAGATTTAAATACATACTGCAGTACACTTTCTATTGAAAGTTAACATTACTTGCATACTACATCTAATTTCCTCTTTAAAAAGAAAAGTTGTTTGTGATCTTTAAAAATGTAATAGTGTCAAAAAATCCATGATCCATCATTATCTCTTCAATCTCCTTCTCTGTCATTGACCCATTGTTAGCTGTGAATGGGGCATTCATTGCACAATACATTAACTTCTTATGCACCTGCCATGTTCTATCATGAATTATATTAATTCACATAAAGCTAACAAAGATTAATTGCTGTAGTACAGCAGATTGGCACAAGAGGTTTTGCTATTTGGCAATCTCAGAATGCAGGCATTCATTCAACCTTACTTAATTGTCACTGTTTCATATCTCAACAGGTGTGTGCCCAATCACTGTGAGCATGAAGGGAAATGTACCCAAACATGGGATAGCTTCAGTTGCACCTGTGATGGAACTGGATACAGTGGAGCCACATGCCATAACTGTAAGTGAGACTTGAGACTTCATGCTGCCACCCATAATGATAATTGGTTTTTATACATATTTTTATTAATTTTTATAATCACGTGCTTAATATTTTATCAGCAACATGTTGTCTGGGTTCCAACATTTAACTTCCTAATACATATTAAGTTCCTTTCTCTCTACCTCGTTTTTCTAGCCAATGATAAAAGGTATCCCATGTTCTAAAATAAACTGAATCTTCTTTCTCTTTCATTTTCAGTATCAATCTATCCATTTCTGCACATCATCAATTAATTAATAATACAATATAGTATTCTTATTTTCTGGTAATTTCCAGATATCTTAAATTTAGTAACCAAGATTCCTCCTATTTCAACATGTAATACTTCTTGTCTTTTTCTCTTAATATCTATTATCTCAATTTAAATGTATTTTTTTATTATTACTGCTAGATAAAAACATATTTGTTACATTCATCAATGGATTTTTAGCTTATATATATCTTAATTACCTTTACATTTAAACTTTATAAGCAACTCAATATTCAAATTTAACTATATTTATACTTCTAAGTTTTAAATGACCAAAGTCTTTTTTATCTCAACTCATAACAATATCTAGTATTCAAAGAACACATCTTATCTATTTGATTATATTATATTTTAATTCTCACGAGTAGGTCAAAACCCCAATTTTCTTCAGTCTTATTCTGGCTTACTTTCTTTGCCAAATTGTCTTCCATGTCCATGCTTTTGAATCATCAAACAAATCTCCCTGTGTTGTTATGTAGATTGCTTGATGTAGAAAAAACCATCAGGTCGCCATTTTTTGAGAGGACTACCATTTGAAATTTTTTAAAAAATCCAAAGTTTATTATAATCTTTTCAGTTTTGCTTCTTTTTTATAAGCAAAACTCCCAATCTTCAGTAAAAATAAAAATATTTTAGTCCACAAACTTTAAAAAATAAAATTCCAATTAGAATCAAATTATTCTTTCAACATTTTAAATTCCTCTGGATAGTCAATCACAGCTGTTTCTAGATGGAAGGATAAAATCTCCCTTCCCTCTCCACAGAGGGGAAAGTACAGCTTATGCAAGTAAAAAAGTAGTTAGGATTTAAGAGAAGTAGATCTCACCCAGCGTCTTCTGCACTGCTTTAAAAATTGCCTGATGGTAAGTGTGACTTCGGCTGTCTGCAACCTAGTGACGAACCATATTGCTATAGCCGGTCTTTCATCCACCAGTTTGGAGGGCTGCCCTGGATCAAGCAGAAGGGCTCCTGTGTTCCAGTGGGGATCCCCTCCTTGCTGGTCACCCCTACAGGGCGACTTTTGACCTTTTCTAATGTCCCCCAGCGAAGTGAAACTGTACGCGGAAGACAGAGCTCGCCTTCCAGATGTCCATGGCAACCGCATTGGCAAACTGGAAGTCCTCTAAGATTTTTTTTTTTTAATTAACACTTCCTCCATTGATAAATCTTCATTTTTCCAATATTGAATGAATACAATTCTTGCTGCAGTTAATATATGTAACATTAAATATATACACTCTTTCTCATAATTTCCTACAATTATGCCTAACAAAATAATTCTGGTTTAAAATCTATATGCTTTTTAATCATTTTCTCTAACCATGTATGTATTCTTAACCAGAATCTTTTAGATTTAGAGTATGTCCACCAAAGATGGTAATGTGCCTGTTTTTTGTTTAATTTCCAAGAATTGCTTGATATATTTTTAAACATTTTTGCTAATCTCACCAGTGTTAAATGTCATCTATAAAACATTTTATATAAATTTTCTTTGTACCTTACTGCTTTTGTTATTTTGGAATTTCTTTCCCAAAGGCTTTGCCAATTTTCTAGTTCAATGTTATGTCCAAAATTCTTTGCCTGTGTTATTATTGTTTCTTTAAATTGTTCCTCTTCCATCTTTAAACTTAGCATATATTTATAAAGTTTCTTAATCAATTTTTCATCTGAGGTCAGCAATATCTTATCAAATACTGTCTGTTCTTTATAAAATCCAGATGTTTTAACATCTTTTCCATATCTCATTTAAATTTGCAGATATGGCCACCATGATAGGTCAATACTCTGTTCTTCTAGTTCTTGTCTAAGTTTTAATTTTCCTACATTATTCAAAATGTCTTTATATGTCACGATTTTCTCATAATCTGTTAAGTTTGGGTGAACAAATGCTTCCATTGTTGAAAGCCATCCAGGTATTTTCATATAGAGTTTCACTTTTATTTTTCCCCACTCTATCAAAAGTGCATTTCTTATGTAATGATATTGAAAGTATCTGTGAATTTTTTTTTTAATTCCATTTATATCCCGCCTTTCTCCGAAGACTCAGGGTGGCTTACAAGCTTAGCAGCAGTATTTTATTTTTCCCATACCATAGAAAGGCATGCCATCCAAGCTGTAGGCCATGTGCCTCTAGGTATACTAATCTTTTAAATGATCATTGTTAAATGAATTAATAATATTGATGATGATGAACAATAAGGAAACAGAGGCATGAACCAAAAAGACAGTGACATTAGACATTAAACCTATTTTTACATAATAAGGAAATCAGAATTTATATGAATAGTCCATCAACATTATTCATTTAAAAAGGAAAAAAGTATGCTTTCAAGTACTTTTAAGAAATAATATTTTTTTCCCTAATGTTTTCTTGGAATACATTTTTTATCACTGGCACAAAAAACTTTGTAATTTGAAATAAATCTTTTCTGGGAAAAAAATTGAATTGCATAATCATGTGCGTAACTGGAAATTTGTTTTCTACTTCTCCAAACTGAATCATGATTCAAAAATAAACATGTATGTTTTTAAAATTGAATTTTTTGGAATATTTTATGCTTAATGCATTACTTCTATGAATTATGCCTACTATTTCTTCTGCTTCTTTGCACTATTTATACTTTGAATCAGTTGATGACTTTTTTAAATTCTGACTTTGATTGCATTAGTTTGAATAGCTTTCTCTTGAGTAGTCAAAATCAAGCCTATACTTTTCTCTTTATAACATTCCAGTTGTAAGTCATTGCCACTTCTTTATTCACTTTTCTTGATCTTTTATAGAAATTAATCTTGCAATGCTTTCACTTGCCAGTATTCTGTACAAAATTATAACATTATTTTAATATTCATGTTTTATGTCTTGTATATTTGGTAAGTTCTCATTTTTAACTTGTATCAGTGCTTGTTCTTGGCTGTCTTGTATATAAGATATGATATTATGATTACAAATCCTATCTGTCTAGTTATAATAATACTTCTATTTCTAGCAATCTATTTTTAACCATATCCAAACACCTAATTTGTAATATAACATTCCCTCTGATAGGTCAAAGCTTTTATTTCCTTCAGTCTTACTCTTTTGCTTTCTTCCAAGAAAGCTAACTTTCCAAGTCAGTGCATTTGGATCATCAAATAATTCTTCCTCTATTTTTCTGTATATTATTTGAGACAAGAGATACAATTTAGTTAGTATTTTTGGAAGAACTAGCCTACTGAGATTCATTAAACAGCCTCCCTCCTTCTCCAGTTCTCCACAGTTCTATTAACAGCTTTATCTTTCATTTCATCAGCTCTCCTTCCTTATCCTCCAATATGTTCTGAAACCTTGATTTTTATAAAATGTCTTTTCCATTTCGAATGTTATCATTGTGTCTTCTAAGTCTTCATTTATCTGAATCTGGTCACTGGTTTCTTCCTTTCGATCCACAATATTTGTGTCAGCATTTTCTGGTTTTCCCTCTATTTTCTGGGTTGCTGTTCCTTCTCTGTAGTTATTTTCTGAGTTTGTAGATTTAAATTAGAAAATTGTTCTTTTATCTCCTTTTATTTTGAAATTCATCATGAGCTAAAGCAATTGTTGTATTAGTTTCAACATGGAGAAAAAAAATTTTGTGGTTCATCAATATTTTCTTGGTAATATGGCAAATTTCTGGAGATAGATGAATATCCTGGCTACATGATTTTCCAAACTTGCTGGATTAGGTATGAAAAAACTGATAGGAAATATTTTAGTTTTTTATTTCTGAGGCTCCTAAAACTGCCTCAGTTTCAAAACTAAATTTTTATAGCAGCACATGTTTTGCATGCCATTGGTTTCAGTTTTATATCCAAAAGATTCATATCTCTAACTAGAAAAGCCTCTGACTGAAACTTGAAAATAGCAATACTACTTAGACTTTTATACTGCTTCATAGTGCTTTATTGCACTCTCTAGTGGTTTACAGAGCCAGCAATCTGGGTCCTCATTTTACTAACCTTGGAAGGATGGAAGGCTAAATCAACCTTGAGCCAGTAATGATTGAACTCCTGGCAGTGGACAAAGTTTGCCTGCAAGTTTGCATTCTAACCATTGCACCACCACAGCTCATTTGTTGCTCATCAGTTCTGAGTTAAATAAACCAAAATTCTGATTCACTGGAGGTTAGCTTTCTATAGAAAGCTAGACATGAAAAAAAGAAACAAGGATCATATGAAAATTATGTTCATGCTGTATACCATTAGAAAGGCAGAACTGGCATACTTGGAAGTACCGGTGAAAATCATAGTGTTGTTGTTGTTGTTGTTATGTTAATTAAATAAATTAAATAGATCTAAATAGATCTCTATTTGTCAACTAGTGGAGAATTGTACAGCATTTGTCTTCCAAAGAATATGTTTCATTGTGTGCAAAGATCTGGAAATGAGAATTCATACAATCTGCTGTCAAAAGAAATGCTTAAATAGACAACTTTGCTTCCTACCAAGGATAATGATAGGAAAGGTACTAATTGCTTCATTTGGACCTAAAGAGCAATTAAAAGTATCTTTTCAAAATTATGCCGTTATTACTGTTATTAATCATTTTGTGTATCCATAGCCAATGCATATTTTCACAGTCCATTTAACAACTTTAATATGGAATTGGAAATACAGTTTGCTTGTTTAGCATTGAGACTGGACAGTGTGAAAATATGAATGTTATTGTATTCATATCAGGGAAAAATGTCACCTACAAATTTTATTATCTTGTGCTATGCAAAACAAAAAAAAATAGGCTACAAATATACAATTGAAAGCTTTATTGAATTTTGTTTCCTGAGTTTACTTGAGAGTAATTATCTGAGAGATCTTGCCTTGAAATGTGAGTCATCAACAGGAGAAAGGTAGAAATGTATTTTCTGTGACAAGCTAGAATTTTGGTAAGAGAGAATTATATAACTTGACCCAAATGTCTGTGTACAGGGAAAGGAGTAAGACATGTGGAACCCAGGTCAGGTTTTCAAGAGAGAGAGTAAAGGGCAAGCTTCTAGTGGCTGCTTTTATATTGCCCCGAATCACCTCAGTGCTACCATGGCTTGATTAGGGCATTGCTGTCCTCTCTTGTCAAGGAGTCATGCTGCTTGCCTTTGCTTAGCCCTTTATAGTTATCGTTGTGGTTTTGGATTCAGGTGGTGGTTCCTGCTCCTCAATTTCTTTGTGGCTTTAGCCTTTGAATTTGATGAAAATATTACCAAGAATTTCTTCAGAGCTGGATATTCATTTAGACAGTGGCTTATTGCATTCAGTCAATCCACTCCATGCATCAATGAGACACATGGATTCTTGCAAGGTTCATTTTGTTTCAAGGTACTCAATCATTTCCAAAAGTTTATAGGTTGCTGACGTATACAAAAACATACACTCCTGGTCAGAGACTATTTCAGACCATTCACACACCTTTCAGCCAGTAATTTTACCCATCCAGGCACCGTTTTCCAGTGGTCTTTGGTGTCTTCCAATTGAATCCAGGAATGGAATCCTAGGATGAGCTCTCAAATTCTTGTCCCCAATTGGAATCTGAGCCGGGTGTTGAAGCCAATGAAGAACACCAGACATGAGGTGTAGGTTTTATTTCCTTTTATTGAAGCACTCCAAGGAAAGGGATCCTGCCTAAAAAATGCCAAGGAACCTCGAACAACAGAATTAAGAAAACTTTAGACATTTTCACTAAAGCAGAAGGTAGGATAAGGTGGGATATATAAAACAAATTATATAATAAACATTTTAGTAATGATCTAACAATTGTCCTATTGATCTCTAGCCATCCATATTCCTAATGAATGATCCAGGAGTTATCTAATATTCTATTTGCTACAGGCCATCCCTAGTCCTAACTTCTAGCTGAGGTATGCAGGATGTTTAACTCTTTGTTACTGTTATCAGTCTTCTAACCATCTAGAAAGGATACAAGTGTTACACATTCTTTGTTTTTGCCAGACAGACTCCACAATTAAAGGCAACTCAGTTTTCTTTCAAGTGCATGCCATAGCCTTGCTTCATTTTAGCAGACAGACCATCACTGATATGCTAGTATATAAGCAATACCAGCTCAGAGTTTTATGGTGCCCTTATGCTTATCTCTCATCCTCTCATCTTGAATCAGCAGGTATCTGGGTAGCACCTCACAACCTGTTGGGCTGCATGGGCTGGAGCTTCCCCCCTGCAGGGATTAGGTGGGGCTGCCTAGTGTTCGCCAGTAGGGCCCCAGCTATTCTTCTGCTTCCTGCTGATCCCTAGCACACTTGGGTTAGTACTGTTGGTTGGAATGGGGAAAAGGACTGAACCGCAGCTTAAGCCATCTCCAACAATACCCGTCAGCCTGGGGATCTTGCATATCTTCTCACACCTATTGTACATCTCCAGTGCTGCCCCCTGACCCAGGAAACTCACCTGTTCTACTCCTCACATGTCCAGTTCTCCAAACTTCTCTAGCAGCTGCTCCACCGAAGGGCTGAGGGAAGTGGTTAGAGGTTTCCACTGTGCTGATTCCTTCCAGTCCACAGCTTGGTCTTCCACTCACTTCTCTGGGTTATTGCAATTCCTGATGGGACCAAAGGAAACTCCATCTTGGTGGCCTTCCTCATGCTGCTTGTCAATTGGACCTTTTTTCCTGCATAAAGGAGCCCTGGCATGGCCCCCTCTTCATCCATTTGTGGCTGCCCCATCTTCTTCACTCTCAACTTGGATCATGTTACCAGTGGTTGTACCCTGAAGTCTAGTTGTACTACCACCAGTGCTTCTTCTTTTTTTTTTATTGAAAAGTTTTTCAATACATTTTATCTTTAACATCCCATTCCCCACCCCCTCCCTCCCTTCCCAACCCTTCTTGAGTAAGGACCAGCTCTGGCTTGGCTGTGGCTGCAGTCTCAGTCTTCTTTTCTGTTCCTGACATCATTATGCTACAGTCCTCCTGGAAGCCTCTGAGTAAGCTGCACTCATAACTTCATGAGAGTTGATTTAATGCCACGCATTCAACTAATGAATTCAATGTTAAGGAAACTTTATGGCTTCAAGGTTCCATAAAAGATAAAATTTATTGAATGCATATCTCAGTTCTGACGAAGCAAAATCAACTCTAATTTTCCCACACAAAAATCTAATCAGTTAACAATAGCTTTCTATAACCCCCACTCCACTCCACCAAGTGTTCACATTGGCCAATCACATTTCTTTGGTTTGTTATGAGAACAGCCCACTTCTCTGTCACACTTGTTTTTGTCACCTTGGCTCTCACAATCCATAGATGGCTTCTTAAAACTCCAGTTTCTTTCCCCAACATCCCCTCCCTCCTGTTTCTATGGCAAGTTTATTAGCAACAGAGGTTAGCAAGCATCTTAGCAATTCAATCTTGACAATCTGTGCCACTCAAACATTTCATAACTTGACCTTGGTCTCTAATATCTTGCTGTCAACAGAAGTCTCTCTTACATTCTAGAGCTTTTCTCCCCCCTTAGGAATTTGCGCACTCCCCTACCTTGCTGTTTGGCAAACTGAGCAACAGCAGGTGCAATAAGGAGTTGACTCAGGTTTGACATGCACACTCTCCAGAAGAAAGATAATTCTGAAAAATAAAACACAACAAGGCAGACACAGTCCACTTCCACAATGAATGAATGAACCTTTATTATCAAAATACATGTGTACAGTGAGATTGGCTAAGCCTCCCTTCATGCCCCCCCACAACTCACAGTGACAATAAACCCACCATCTTGTTACACCATGTGAGCTAATTGCACAACACACCAGCCTCACAAGTCAATCATACATAGAGTTTCTCATTAAAGAGCCTGACAGCTCATGGATAGAAGTTGTTCTTCAGCCTGTTGGTATGGCTGGCTATACTTCTGTATCCCCTACCTGATGGTAGGAGAATAAAGAGATACCAACCAGGGTGTGAGTCGTTCCTGAGAATTTTCCTCACTCTTCCAAAGCAGCGAGTCCTGGCAATGTCATCCAGTGGTGTCAGGGGACAGCCCACAATGTTTTGTGCTGTGCTCACTATCCTCTGTAATATCTTCCTATCCACGGCTGTCAGGCCAGCATACCAAATCACAATACAGTGCGAGAGGATGCTCTCTATAGTAGACTGGTAAAAGAAGGTCATTAGTCGTTGTTCTACCCTGTTCTTCCACAAGACCCTGAGGAAGTGGAGACTTTGTTGGGCCTTTCTGGCCACCTGGGTTGTATTGACTTTCCAGGTAAAATCTTCACAGAGGTAGACTGCCAGGAATTTAAAGAAGCTCTCCACACAGGGCCCCCCCCCAATGTAAAATGGGGCAGGTTCCTCTCTTTTCCTCCTGAAGTCTAGCACCACCTCCTTTGTCTTGCTGATGATCAGGTGCAAGTTGTTCTCTAAACATCATAAGGACAGTTTTTGTACCTCCCCCTGTATGCTGTTTCATCTCCACCTATAATAAGACCCACTATAGTGGTATCATCTGCAAACTTAATGATTGCGGTGGATGGGTCGGATGATACACAATCGTATGTGTACAGTGAATACAGGTAGGGGCTAAGCACGCAGCCCTATGCAAACCTTCAAGGGGGTGGATGAAACAGACCTGACCCTCACTGTTTGTGGCTGGTCCCTCAGAAAGTCTTTAATCCAATCACAGATGGAGGGGGAAAAATTCAAGTCAAGTCAACTTCCTTCAGGTGATCATGCAGGACCTCATTTATCAGTTGCATGAACATGATAGAGGCCTCTTGCAGCCCAAAGGACATTACTCGAAACTGATAGCAGCCTAGGGGGCAATTAAATATCATTTTCCACTCATTGCTCTCCTTAATCCTCACTTAGTAGTCCTCCTCCTGCAGGTACAGCGCTGTGAAGTTTTTTTCCTTTGCTAAATAGCCTAGCACAGGGTTGTCAAACTCAATTTCATTGAGGGCTGCATCAGCATTGCAGTTGCCCTTGGGGGGCTGGGTGGGTGTGGCCAGGGTGGATGTGGCCTACTGGTTGGGCATGGCTGTAGTCCATGTGGCCTACTGGGTGGGCATGGCCAGTTCTACATTGTTCATGTCAAGGGTGCCTATGGGAGCCTGGGCAGGAGTGGGACAGATCTAAGGGTCTCTGGCAGAAAGAGATGGGACCGGGGAACATGCCAAGGCATAGTCCACTGGAGGAGCCTCACTGTTCCTCTCAGGCCATGTGTGTGTGGGGGGAGCGGCTGGACAGTGGTGCAGAGGTCAAATGCCCAGCCCAGCCCTCAAGCACCCGCGGCACTAAGCCCAGCCCCACTTCCCCAAGGGGGCACCCAGCTGCTATGCTTGCTCTCTTTAGCCAGGTTGCTCATGACGGGTACGAGGGCAAAGTCAAAAGGGAGACTCACTCCCTCTCCATGTGAGGAGACCTGGCTTTGTATCCAAAGCTTCCTTAGCAATAGGATGGAAGACCCCCCAGGATAGGCCAGGAGGAGGGGGCAAGGGGATGGTGAAAGGGCAGCAGGGCAGGACTAAGGCACAACTTCCCTCTTATGTTGTATGTAGTATGTTTGGGGATGTGTCATGTATGTGTCTCACTTTGAGAGTGGGCAACTAAATTTCATTTTTGATGTGCGCAATTGTGCCCACAGTAAAAAATGACAATAAAGATTATCTTATCTTATCCTTCTTTTCTTTGAATAACACTGGGGTTGCCATCCTCAGTTTTGCTGTCTGAATGAACCCCCTTGCCAGGTTCTTATCTATAAATGCTTGGAGTTCATCCATCTCTCTGGGGGTCATAGAGTACATTTTTGGCTCCCAGTATGATCTCTATTAAGGGACACGGTGGTTCAGTGGGTTAGGATGCTGAGCTTGTCGATCAGAAGGTCGGCAGTTTGGCAGGTTGAATCCCAAGTGCCGTGTAACAGAGTGAGCACCTGTTACTCGTCTCAGCTTCTGCCAATCTAGCAGTTCGAAAGCACGTAAAAAATGCAAGTAGAAAAATAGGGACCACTATGGTGGGAAGGTAACAGCGTTCTGTGTGCCTTTGGCATCTAGTCATGCTGGCCACATGACCAAGGAGACATCCTCGGACAAGCACTGGCTCTTCGGCTTTGAAAAAGAGATGAACACCGGCCCCTAGAGTCAGAAACGACTAGCACGCATGTGCGGAGGAACCTTTACCTATGTATGATCTCTATTGCACAGTCAGTTGGTCAGTGAGGTGGGAGCACATCTGATTTCTTTTTGTTAAAAACCTCAGCTAGGTCATGATATTCTGCTGAAATCAGAATCTAATCCACTGTCTCTTCTTAGTGTATTTGCAGTCTCCACTTTCACTTTTCTAATCATAGGTACATAGGTGGCCCATTACACTTTTCCTGGCTCCTGCTGACTAGCAGATCTCCTCCACATCTGCCACTTTTTTCTATCCCACCTGAGAGGGGGGTTCCACTTTTTCCGCCATTATCATAGGATCAATCATGTCGGGGACTACAATAAACCTAAAAGTCACTACATGAGTTGTCGCTTTGAGCCAAACCAACTTGGCCAGGCAGGTGGCTGGCAAACCCCCTGATACTGATCCATCTAACTAGGGAAAATGCCATGGGTCATCTCAATTTTCTCAGTCTCAGTCCCAACCTCTCCACCACCTAGGTGCTGACTGTGCACTGAGTGCAACCCAAATCTAGTAATGTTATGATGATCCCTCTTGTCCCCTTGGAAACATCACAATCTCCACCCTGGCCATCCTGGAGATGATGGTGCCATTTTACCATCAGGTCATCTTCTCCCTCACTGTTGCTCTCATAGAAGACTGGACCTGTTTGGGCATTGCTTGGGGTTCTCTCCTTCTTGCTGAATGGAGGACAGAACTCAAATACTGTAGCTCCATGCGCATCTTCTTGTTCGCTTTGCTGGGACTATTTGGGCTGATTGGTGGGCAGAGGAACAGTTGCTGGTTGTGGTGCAAGGCAATCAGCTGGTCAGTGGCCCTCCTTACTACAGTAAAAGCAGAATTCTGAAGCTTGATGTGGTTTATCTCCTCCAATCAAGGACATGTCCCCTTTCTCCCCAGGATTTCAGCATCTCTTGGGTGCTCTGCGGGATTGGCTTTCCTGCATGGTGACCTCTTGGAACTCCATCAGGTCAATCTCCACTGGCTACTTGGAACCACACTTGCAGTTTCACAGCACCCCTTGGGATATGCAGCGCTGGTACACTTCTCGGTCTAGTCCCCTTCATAAGTAGGAGACCAGCATATACTTGGGCCAGTCAGGAAGGTGGCTGGCTAGTCTGCAGAAATCCTGGATGTACACCACCACTGGCCATTTCCTCTGCTTAAGGGTTCAAATGCAGAATTCAGCTCACCAGGCCACCATGGGATCCTCGAACCGTCTTCACAGATCTGCATGAACACATCTAGGTCACCCAGGTCTCATCCCCCAGCATCATGCAGTGACACCGGCCATCTAGCCACACTGTCCTCCAAGCTGGATGTCACTGCATGAACCCAGGTTGCATCATCTAGATACATTCCCCATTAGCGTTCCATGTGATGCCACATTTGGGCTAAGAAGTGAGCCAGCTTGGCCAAATCCTCATTAAACCAGATCATAGAAGGGAGGGCAATGGTTGCTTGTCTCTCCCTAAGATGTTCCCAGGCAGTAGGACTACTGCCACCACCAGGATGGGAAGCAGAGGGACTCCAATCCCTGCTTGAGCCACCAGGATCGCTTGCTGCCCTGCTGGGAGAGGGGTGGTGAAATCCGCTGCTGCTGTTTCTTTCAGGGGAGATCCAATCATCCTAGTACATGTTGGCACCATGGGCTACAGGAGGGGAGGAGATGGGGTGGTTAGCAACTTCATTCCCCCTGTCCCATCTACTGGATCCTTGGTCCCCAGTGGCACCACTCCCTTGATTGCCAGGTTTTTGAACTTTTCTCCCAGCTGCTCATCAATGGGCTGCAGGCAGAGGCAAGGAGCTTCCATTCAGTTGACTCATCCCACTCAACTGGTTGCCTCACTTTCCATCTGCAGTACTCCTGCCAGCATTGTTATAGGCAAATTCAGCAAATGATAGGAGGTCAGTCCAGCTATCTTATTGGTAATTAATAAAGCATCTTAGGTATTGTTCTAGAACTGAATTCATTTGTTCTGTCCCACTATTCATTTGAGGATAGTGACTAGAATTCAGGGCATGATCTGTCACCAAAAGGTCCAGGGATGCCCTCCAGAACTTTGAAGTAAATTAGACTCCTCTATCATAGATTATGCAACATGGTGCCCCATGTAAGTGATAGATGTGATGATGGAATAATTTTGCTAGGGCTTTGGTAGTGGGTATTTTCTGGCATGGGATAAAGTTACTACCCAAATGACTGTGTTTCCTGCATTTTACGGCAGTTTGACAATAAAGTCCATGGAAATCTCTCTCCAGAGGGTTGAAGGCTCCACCAGAGGCTCCAGGAAGCTGGGAGTTTTCCTCTACCTCCGCTTGGCTGCTGCGCAGGTGGAGCAGTTAGACACATAGCTCTCAATGTCTTTTTTAAGGGACAGCCACGAAAGCTATCTTTTTAAGAGTTGTAGGCTCAGTAGGTTAAGACGCTGAGCTTGTCGACCAGAAGGTCGGCAGTTTGGCGGGTCAAATCCCAAGTGCCGCGTAACAGAGTGAGCGCCTGTTACTCGTCCCAGCTTCTGCCCACCTAGCAGTTCGAAAGCACGTAAAAATGCAAGTAGGGAAGGTGGGAAGGTAACAGCGTTCCGTGCGCCTTTGGCGTCTAGTCATGCCGGCCACATGACCATGGAGATGTCCTTGGACAAGCGCTGGCTCTTCGGCTTTGAAACGGAGATGAGCACTGGCCCCTAGAGTCGGAAACGACTAGCACGCATGTGCGGGGGAACCTTTACCTTTACCTTTAGGGTCTTCATGAATCCAAAATGTCATGTTTTCAATCATGGCAGGTTTGCATAATTTTCAGTCTCTGGCTGGATTGTATAATTTTCCTCTCACCCAGGCTAGCCCTTCTTTCATTGAGTAGATATTCTTGTGGCTGAGGAACCACTTGTCTTTCTCTAGGGCTTGTTTGAAGGCCAAGACAGTGGTATTATCTAGAGTCAGCTCCTGGAAACTTCCCAGTCCTGAGCTGGCCAGTGTGGGATTCAATTTCATACCCTGAAACCAAAGGCCACCCAGGTTGTAAGTGGTATATGAGAGTCTAATGAGGTATACATTCAAGCTATTAGATGCCAGAATAAGGAACAGTTCTTTTGCTTTGCTGCCTCAATAAGCTGTTCCCATAAATATGACAGTATTACAAAAGGTAGCTTTAGAAAGGTTAACTGGATTTGAAATTGTTGAAAGGGTCAAATATTTGGGGGTATACTTGACACCCTCAAACGTAAAATTATATAAAAACAATTATGAAAAGTTATGGAAATTAAAATCTGGTGGAATATGCAGAAGATATTTAAGAAAAGGATAAAGTTTTGTCCGCAATTGTTCTTACTGGGCATTATTACCGATACTACCGTGGTGGACACTAATTTGATGCTGAACTTAATTACGGCAGCGAGACTTTTAATAGGGCAATACTGGAAGAAGGAAGAACTGCCGACTATAGAGGAGTGGACTTTAAAAGTTTCCAACCTGGCGGAAATGGCGAAGATTTCAGCATATTTGAAGGACCATTCGCAACAACGATATGTTGTGGAGTGGAAAAAATGGATTGATTACATCCAGAATAAATATGGGACTAAAAAGTTTCATTTAGCATTTGAATAAGTATATTGCTTGTAGTCAACTTATAAGAGCTAAAGTGCGAGAGACTTAATAGTTTATTGTTATTAGTATATGGGAGTTTATGATTGTTTTTTTTTATTTTTATACCTTGTATTCAGCTCTGGGAAGTCGGGGAGGGGGGAGGGGGGAAGGGGAGGGTGAGAGGGTGGGATAGGGTTGGGAAGGGAGGGAGGGGGTGGGGGATGGGATGTTAAAGATAAAATGTATTGAAAAACTTTTCAATAAAAAAAAAAAAAAGCTGTTCCCATGAAGACCTTGTAGTCTGTGTCTTCCTGAGTGCGATCAATTGCTTAAATTGTTTTTTGAGTGTGAGTAGATATTTAAGAGTTGTTTTATGGCCATTTCCAGTCTCTCTTTTGTAGACCTTATATGCCAAGGCAAGAGTTTTCTTGGCTTCTACACAATCTTTTTCAAACCATGGTTTGGAGGCAATGCAGGGCCTATTAGCTGTGAAGTTTTGTTTATATCCAAGTAGTGGTTGTAGCTTTTGAACTATGGTTTTATATAATTCTAGTAAACTTTGAATAGGGTTGGCTGATATAAAGGCTGCACAGATTTTTTGAAAGTTATCCTCTGATAGGGCTCTCCTGACCTTCTGGTCAAGATGTTGGGTTCATTTGACTCGACATCTTGTTAGGTCTGCTGTAGAAATTGCAGAATAAAATGATCCCCAGAGGGCATCTGCCAGATAAAGGGCTTAATGTCTATACACAGTGGTAGATTATCATTTTCTAGCTAAGGTAGGACTTCAAAATTTTCTATATAATGTTGTAAGTCCATAGAAGTTAGGATATAATCAGTGGTGCTTGTTTTGGTCCCTTCCATAAATATAAACTTGCCAGGATAGTTGCCAGCCCATGAGCCATTGGATATGAAAAAGTTAAATTTATTTGCCATCTTTGCAAGACAGGTCAGCATAATTAGCTCTATTGTCTTTAGAGTCATGTGAGGGAGGTGCTGGTTTGTATGGGAACCTCTAATGGTGGATATTGATGGTATTTCATAAATAATGTATAATCGTCTGGTCCCAATCTACCATTGGATTCTCCCCTAGTAGGACCCTGTCATTTGGGTATTCCATGAGAAGTTTACTAACATAGTATTCCAACTCTAGCCATACAACAGTGGTTTCAGCTTTTCTTAGCAATGGAGAGAGATAAACATTAATTATTAAAAGCAGACCAAGTCCAACTTGCGAAGAAAGGCCATAGCCATATGTTTTAAAGGGGTAATAAGTGTGGGCTCTGCTCTCATGTTGGTAGAAATAAATATACCCAGTTGTCCTTTCAGTCTCCCTGGGCCTCTGCTTGTCTTTGCTTCTAGCTTATATGAATGATAGCCATTAAGCAGGAAATCATCAACAGTCCAAGTCTCTTGCACCAAAATGATATCCTTATCTATCAGAGGATCAGAGTAATTAAGGTGTCTAAATTTGATATATATTGAGACTTCAACATTATAAATAATAATTCTCCTCCTCACATGTTCGTGAGGAGAAACGCGGCAGCCCATTGACAGCTGTCAAAAGGGCTGCCGCCTCTCTTCCACGCAGGCGCGGCGAACGGCTGACTTTGACAGCTGTCAAAGCTGCCGCGCAGGCGCAGCTCATTGACAGCTGTCAAAGAGTGACAGGCCGCGCATGCGCAGTAGCTACGGAACTGTCAAATGTTGCCAGCTGACCGCAAGAGCTGCCTGTTGACAGCTCCCGGCTGTCAGGAGCTACTGCACCCGATTGGACACCACCACGCGGCGGGAGAACACAGTCCAGCGATTGGTTAATGTAAACTACGGTTCTAATATAAAAAGCAGAAATTCCCAGCGGTGTTTCGTCCGGGCTGTTAACCTAAATAAAGTGTTGAACGGTGCCTACTGTCTCTGGGTCATCCCTCACGCCAAACCACCTGGCGACTAAGGTGGGATACCGGGTCTGTTAGGAAGAGCTGAAGTCGCTGAGCTGAAGCCACGAACCGAAGGAGGGAAGCCGTCCTGCCAGCCGACCCCGCTGAAGTCACTTGCTGGTCAGGGAGAGCCCTCCACCTTCCGAATTATAAACAGACCCGACTAACCTGGACAGTATGGCCACCTTCGGGCATATTAGATAATTCGATGTTTCCCAGCCTGAAGGCTGGGAATCTCATCTCGGGCAGGTTGAGGGGTACCTCCTCGTTAACAAGATTTTTGAAGACCGCCCTAGAGCCGCGGCACTCCTGTGCCTCAGTGGGCCAGCGGTCTATGATGTTGCCGTAGGACTCTGCAGTCCAGACCCAGTGGCCGCGGTGCCCTACGCTGAACTGGTCGACCGCCTCAACCGTCACTTCATGCCAAGAAGGTCCAAGCTTTGCTGGCGGCTGTGCTTCGCCCGCCGGTTCCAACGACCAGGCGTGTCAGCCACGTCCTTCATTGCTGAGGTCCGCCAAGCAGCCCACCACTACCGCTTCCCCGATTTAGAAGACCACATCTGAGACCAGGTCATCGTTGGTCTGCGGAATGAGAAGTTACAAAAGAAGATCATCACCAAGCCGACAAGGGACCGCGCAGAGCTGACACTCGAAATTATGGCTTATGAGGACAGCCATAGGGAAGACCCGGCCTCGTCCCTCAGTGGGTCAGTCCACCAAGATCACCTCAGGACCCCTGGCCATGGAGCACCTGAAGAGGAAGCCAAAGTGGACGCCATCAACCTGAGGCCCAGCAACCTTCAAACTCGCCGTGAACTGGACAGAAGACCTGACAGATCAGCCGTGGGCATCAAGAACTTCTCAAACAACCGTGCCAAGTGTGCCAGCTATGGCGGGAACCATGCCAGAGCCACCTGCAGGTTTAGGAACGCCAAGTGCCATGGCTGCGGAAAAACTGGCCACATCCGCTCCACCTGCCGCAGCGCAAATTGCGAGATCCTCAACAAACTGGAAGTCGCCCCTGAAGGTAGGAAATCCCCCCATAAAATGGCCAGGGAACCCCAGAGGTTATCCATCATGACCACCCGTTTGGACCAGGGGCCCTTACACACAAACTATGTCAAGCCTAAGGTTAAAATCCAAATTTAAATACAAGGAGTCCCCTGCGAGACGGAGGTGTACTCTGGGTCCTCAGTATCCATCCTGTCATGGGACACACTCCAAGGGATGGCGCGTCTCTGCGGATGCCGTTTTTTCCTGAGTCCCTCACAAATTTTTCTAGCTGATTTCCAAGGAGTCCCAATTAAATTAAAAGGAAAAACTAAACTTAGGATTGATTATAAGCAATCCCACAGGGAACTCACTGCCCAAATTGCCGTAGGAAGGCGGCCCAGCCTCATTGGCCTCGATTGGTTTGAAGCCCTGGGCATAAAAATCATCAGAATTAACCAGTCGCAGTCCAGGCAATTGCAAGCTGTCTGCCACCAGTTCGCAGACGTGTTCGACGAGACCCTGGGGAAGTACAATGGCCCTCCCATAGATCTAAAACTGAACCCTGAAATCCTGCCTGTAAGGATTAAGGCTAGGAGAGTCCCCTTCACCCTCAAATCCAAAATTGAATTAGAACTCAATAGGTTAGTAAGCCTTGGGATGCTAGAACCAACGGAAGGGGACACTTGGGAGACCCCCATAGTCACCCCGGTTAAGCCCAACGGGGAAGTCCGTATCTGGGTGGACTATAAAGCCACCCTGAATAAGGCATTAAACCCCCACGCCTACCCAGTCCCAGCTGTCATGGACGTCCTATCAGCCATTCAGTCAGGCACTATTTTCGCCAAGCTTGACTTGGCACATGCCTTTTTACAATTACCAGTTGCAGAAAAGACAGCTGGCACTCAAACCATCGTCACCCATTGCGGAGCGTTCAGAGTTAACCGCCTGCAATTCGGAATAACGGTGGCACCGGGCATCTTCCAGGAGGCCATGGAAAAAACCCTCAAAGGAATCCCCGGAGTCTGCCCCTACTTCGATGATGTACTCATCGCAGGGGAAACAGGAAATCCTAGCAGATAGGCTACAAGAGGTGCTGCTCAGATTCCGCACCACTGGCCTTAAATTAAAAAAGGAAAAATGCTCAATAGGAGTTCCAGTCACCGAATTCCTGGGATACAGGATCGATGCCAAAGGCATTCATCCCACGGACTCCAAAATCCAAGCCATTCGGGCAGCCCCTCCCCCTCAAAACAAGGCGGAACTTCAAGCCTTTTTAGGACTCCTTAATTTTTATCATGCCTTCCTTCCCCAGAAGGCAACCATAGCAGAACCACTTCATAGACTGCTAGATAAAGGAGCCCCGTGGGCGTGGACTCAGATCCATGATGACAGCTTCAAGAAATTAAAACAGCTATTATCGAGCAAATCCACGGTCACTCATTACAGGGAAAACATGCCTCTCTGCATCGCTTGTGACGCTTCCCCCTATAGCATAGGTGCAGTTCTCAGCCACCTACACACTGATGGGACACAATCTCCCATCACGTATTATTCTAGGACTCTCTCCAGGGCAGAGCGGAACTACGCTCAAATCCACAAGGAAGCCCTAGCAATTGTAGCAAGCGTGAAGAAATTTCACGATTATTTATACAGCCGCCCCTTTATGATTTTTACGGATCACAAACCGCTGCTAGGGCTCTTCACCTGGAACAAATTGACACCCCAAATCCTGTCCCCTAGAATGCTGCAATGGACTACATTCCTAGCCGCTTATTCTTTCAGACTCGAATACAAACAAGGGAGGGAAATGGGTCACGCAGATGGGCTAAGCAGGCTGCCCTTGCCCACACTGGAGCCAGATCCGGCACCAGCCAGCCACATCTTGGCAATCCAAGAACTACCAGATCGCCCCTTGTCCGCAAAGGACATAGCCACGGCAACTAGCAAGGACCAAATCCTGGGCAGAGTTCTCACGTGGGTCATGACAGGCTGGCAGTCTGCCTGTCCTGGATCAGAATTCCAGCCCTTCTATCTCAGACGTCACGAGCTGTCCGCCCACCTAGAGTGCATCCTTTGGGGGAGCCGGGTCATCATCCCCAGCCCCCATAGATGTCAAGCACTACAATCCCTTCACGAAGGCCACCCGGGGGTGGTTAAAATGAAATTACTTGCCCGCAGCTACCTATGGTGGCCGGGACTTGACGGAGACATAGAGAAACACATAGCCGGGTGCTATATGTGCCAGCAAACAAGACCCCCCCCCCGCCACACTCACCCATCCACAAATGGGAAGTGACTAAGAACCCCTGGCCCAGGGTACACATCGACTATGCTGACCCCTTCCAGGGCCAGTATTTCCTGATAATAGTCAACAGTTTCTCAAAGTGGTTAGAGGTCATCCCCATCTCCAGCACAACCACAGCCGCCACAATCGGGTTTAAGGAGGGTCTTTGCCACCCACGGGTTACCCGATGTCCTTGTATCGGACAACAGCCCCCAATTTACCTCTCATGACTTCCAGATTTTCACCAGGGAAAACTCAATTAGGCACACCACATCTGCGCCGTTTCACCCGATTGGAATGGCCTTGCTGAGGTCATGGTGAAGGCCACCAAGGACTCCCTGCGGAAGATTATATCCGGGGACTGGCAATGCCAGCTGGCACAATTCCTCTTGGCTCAACATTCCACCCCCTGCTCCACCACCAGAAAGTCCCCAGCAGAACTTTGCTGGGGCCACCGCCTGGTCACCAAGCTGGACCGATTACACCCAGACAGGGCAGCTGCAGAAACCGAACACACACCCCTGAGCAAAACCTTCCCCTCCGGACAACTCATCTGGGCCAGGAACTTTGGGGCTGGAGATAAATGGTTACAGGGCGCCATACTGACTCAAACAGGACCCGTCTCCTATCTAATTGACTTGGGGGGAGGTCATCACATCAGACGACATGCTGATCAATTAAGACTCAGGGGACCGCAAAACAGATCCCCTCAAACTCCCCCCACTCTGCTGCAGTTTCCGCCCCCACCACAACCGACGCCAAGCCCACCTCTTCCCCCCCCTATCCTCACCCCGACATTCCCGACGCCTCAAGACCTTTGACTCCAATTGACGGGGGAAAGGGAATTCAGCCCGAAGGAATCCTCTGCTGCTCCACCAGACAGCGAAAAACTCCAGCGTACTTAGCTGACTTCGAATGGGCAGGAAACAGAAGCGGCGAAAACCAGCAAAGCTAAACAACTTACAAGGGGGGGGGGGGGAAGGGGTGATATATATCGAGACTTCAACGTTATAAATAATAATTCTCCTCCTCACATGTTCGTGAGGAGAAACGCGGTAGCCCGTTGACAGCTGTCAAAAGGGCTGCCATCTCTCTTCCACGCAGGCGCGGCAAACGGCTGACTTTGACAGCTGTCAAAGCCGCCGCGCAGGTGCAGCTCACTGATAGCTGTCAAAGAGTGACAGGCCGCGCATGCGCAGTAGCTACGGAGCTGTCAAATGTTGCCAGCTGACCGCAAGTGCTGCCTGTTGACAGCTCCCGGCTGTCAGGAGCTACCGCACCCGATTGGACACCGCCACGCGGCGGGAGAACACAGTCCAGCGATTGGTTAATGTATACTACGGTTCTAATATAAAAAGCAGAAATTCCTAAATAAAGTGTTGAACGGTGTCTACTGTCTCTGGGTCGTCCCTCACGCCAAACCAAAATTGATACCACCTAGCTACATTCCATGACATAATGTTTAAAGTATTTTTCTTGTGCTGGCCTTCATATAATCAATTCATGTTCTCAGTAGGGGCAGTTGGAAGATAATTATGATGGGTGATGTTGTCACCAAAAGCTAAATACTATTTGTTATTAGATGTATTTAAACAAGAGTTAGGCAAGTTTTGCAACCTGAACAAATAGTATTTCCTTTTCTCCTGAATTAGCTCCATATCTCCAGCTCTATTCTTTTCTACATTCTACACCTTCTGATCCCATCAAACAATCTCTATTTAGCAATATTCCTGTGTAGGTGCTGCTTAACAGGAAACGTCTGGTGTCAATTTTCCAGTGCAAGTAATGGAGTTTTACAATGCTTCTTTCACAACTTTTCTTACAGTGCTATGACTTTTTCTGAAAATGTAGTTTTCCCGAATCTCTGAGTAGGTTACTTACTTGAATTACTGGTTTTGTTTGTTTCAGCTCATTATGAACTCTCCTGTGAAGCCTATAAACATTTGGGTAAAACAACAGGTTCTTACTGGATAGATCCAGATGGCAGTGGTGCACTGGGACCTTTGAAAGTTTACTGTGATATGACAGGTAACTGTACTCTGTAATGGAGCTTTTTCCTTATGTTTTTAACAGGTCAAATCCTTTGTTTCACATTATAAATGTAATACTGAATACAAAATACTAGTCATTATACTTCTTCATACAATTATTATGAGAGAAAAAAAAATGACCATCTTAAGTAATGTTTCCTAAAGAGAAACAATCCAGAATTTTTCTGTTAGAATAAATGGTATATATTTCATCTCTCACAGCAGAATAAGATCTGTGGCCAAGAATCAGATCTATGGCCAACCCCAAGCCACACATCTGTAGATAGAGAAAATAAATCAGAAGTTTTTCCTTTGGCTGGATCAAATATTAACAAGGATGAGCAAGACTTCAAAACACATGATATCACAATGCTTGTTACATATATATGCATATAAAATGTCTCAAAGGGGCTTTGCTTTTGGCTCTGCCAAGTACTGTATTGTCTATTGATCAGGACTAAAGTGTTTTATTTATTATTTTATTTTGTAACCTTGCTTCACTTAATCAACCACATATAGAAGGAGAAAATTGTTCTTTTCTGTTCTTCATATTGTCTATAATTGGCATCTTGGGTGAAATTCATTCCTTTAAGTCCTAAATTTTATATTTGTGCAATACAGAAGTATTGTCTCAAAAGTCTATCCTATTAAACTTAGTAGGACTTGCTCATTAATAACTAAGGCATGGAAATTCATTCAAACCTGATCTGAAACATAATTATTTACACTGATCTGATTTTTGCAACTCCTCATACAAAGTCCAATAATACCTCACCATGATGGTAGTGGTAGGAGATGACTATTAAATATCTCATGATCTGCAAAAATCACAAATAATGAAATCCTAGACCGAGCGTCACCAAAAATGTCACTTGAAGCTGGGATTGCCAAACAAAGGCTGTCGTACTTTGTCTTAAAAATCTCTGAAGGGCTTTCACATTGTAGGAGGTTCATATCCACTTGCTCCAGTGGATAGCCTAGAATGGGATGAAACATCAAAGATGTAGATACAGATTAAACATTAAGAATATGGTCTTGACAGTAAGAGCTGTCAATCAGTGGAATAGGATACTGCATGGAGTAGTTTCTTCCCCTTCACTGGGGGTTTTCAAGCAGAGTCTGGATAGTCATATATTGAGATGGTATAGTAAATCCTGCAGTTTGCAAAGGGTTGAACTTGATTACCTCTAAGTTCCCTTCCAATTTTATGTAGACAACTGCTTTCTTTTAAGCAGTAATGGCTGAGTTGCTTGATAAGAATGCAGTCTGTTAAGTGAGGTGAGATGTTTTCGCTAAAAATATTAACAGCTGAAAATCCCACTTCAAAGGTGCTGTATATGAAGTGAAATAAGAAATGTGTGGTTTTGTGGGCTTTCATTAGCACTGTGGCTTAGACTACAGGAAAGAGAGGGAGGGAGGGAGGGGACAGAGAGAGAGAAGGAGGAGGAGGAGGAGGAGGAGGAGGAGGAGGTGGAGGTGGAGGAGGAGAAAGAGGAGGAATTATAAAACAATATTATAATTTGAATTCCTTGAAGGGTGACTTTTTATTCAAAGCTAAGAAACCTAACTGATAATTATCATGCTTCACTTGGATGGCTTCAATTTGGCTGAAGCTTTCCAAAAAGTTAACATGACATGGCTTGTAAGAAATGATTATTATAACATCAGAAGCATAACTATTTATAAATTTTATGCTTCTGAGCATAAAATTGTTGTCCCCAATATTATTTTCTTGCTTTAAGTTTGGTGCTTTTATCTCTACCAATCTGATACTTTTGTGGAAATCTGCTGCTATATACTCTATTAGTAAGTATAAATTACTTATAATAACTTTCAGATTCCTGCTTTGGGAAATTTTAGCTTCCAATGTATGTGCCCTGATAATATCATGAGATATATGAAGTGAATTTTTTGTTATGGTCTGTTAAGGGAATAGATAGAAGAAATAGAAAAAACATGGCTGGACAAAAAATGATAGGAGTAGGAGCAAATTTTGACTTCCTGATGGCTTCCCCTTGTAGGAAGCTTGCAGGGAATATTTGAAAGGACATGATTGTGGCTGACTACAGCAGTGAAATGGAGCAGCAGCATAACAGCACTGAAATGGCCACAACTTTGTCAAATTTCAATCCCACAAGAATAATGGGTCTCAGATTTTGGACAATTCTGTAAATTAGCCCATTTGAAATACATTGATTCAAAAACTGTGATACACTATTTGGTTCAACTGACAGTTACACATAATTAAACTTATACAATAGTTTTAGTAATTTATACATATTTGAATGAAAGAGCATTGGAAAGTTCTTGGGTTACATTTTAGACTAGAATAATGCAACCTTGCCAAGGTTGTTGAAAGCGTGGTGGCACGGCAGCTCCCTTTGGTCCTGGAGGAAATTGAGTATCTGGATCCATACCAATCGGGTTTCAGGCCCGGGTACAGCACGGAGACGGCATTGGTCACGCTGGTGGATGATCTCTGGCGGGCCCGAGATAGGGGTTATTCCTCTGTCCTGGTCCTATTAGATCTCTCTGCAGCTTTTCATACCATCAAACATGGTATCTTGCTGCGACATCTTGAGGGGTTGGGAGTGGGAGGCACTGTTTTATGGTGGTTCTCCTCCTACCTCTCAGGCCATTCACAGACGGTGTTGGCAGGGGGGCAGAGGTCAGCCCCTAGGCCCCTTAGTTGTGGGGTGCCTCAGGGGTCGGTACTCTCACCCCTCCAGTTCAACATCTATATGAAGCTGCTGGGTGAGATCATTCATGATTTTGGGGTGAGGTATCATCAATATGCTGATGATACCCAGCTTTTCATCTCCACCCTGAACCAACCCAGTGATGCCCTCGACGTGATGTCCCGTTGCCTGGAAGCGGTACGGATTTGGATGGGGAAGAACAGGCTCCAGCTCAACCCGGCCAAGACTGAGTGGCTTTACGTACTGGCATCTCGTTTAGTCCAAGAGGTTCCATCTTTGGTTATGGGAGGAGAGATGTTACCTCCCATTGATAGGGTGCGCAATTTAGGTGTCCTCCTGGATTCACGATTCAGTTTTGAAGATTATATAGGAGTTGTGGCCAGGGGGGCATTTGCCCAGGTTTGCCTGGTGCACCAGTTGCGCCCCTATCTGGACCGAGATGCCCTACGTACGGTCACTCACGCACTCATTACCTCCCATATAGATTACTGCAATGCTCTTTACATGGGGCTGTCCTTGAAGACCATCTGGAGGCTTCAGCTGGTGCAGAATGCGGCTGCGTGGGTAGTGATGGGAGCATCCTGTTATTCCCATATTACACCCCTCCTGCATGAGCTGCATTGGTTACCAGTTGTCCTCCGGGTGAGATTTAAGGTGCTGGTACTTACCTTTGAAGACCTACATGGCTTAGGCCTGGTATACTTGCAGGACCGTCTGCTGCCGGGAACAATCTCCCATCACCCAGTACACTCACACAGAGAGGGTCTCCTCAGGGTGCCATCGGCTAGACAATGTCAGCTGGCGACCCCCAGAGGGAGGGCCTTCTCTGTGGGAGCGCCAGCCCTATGGAACCAACTTCCCCTTGAGTTCCAGATGGCCCCGGATCTCCGGTCCTTTCGCCGTGGCCTCAAAACACTTCTTTTCCATCAGGCTGACCTGGACTGACAGGGATTTTAAAATGTTTTTTTAATTTTTAACATTAGTTTTAACTTATTCTATTGGGGCTATTAATTTAATTTCTTTTTTAACTTTTGTATCATTGTATTTTATTGTTGTTAGCCACCCTGAGTCCTTCGGGAGATAGGGTGGCATATAAGTCCCAATAATAAATAAATAAATAAATAACCTCTGGGTTTCATCAGGATTCTAAATGTATTCTCCAGGAAGTAAAATAATGGAATTTTCTCTTTATTCTTTGCTAAAGGGCAAGAGTTTGTATTAGGTCTATAAACTATATGAAGTAAAGTAACATATCTATTTAATTTTTGAATTGAAGTTGCTATTACTGTTTTTTTTCTACATTCGTTTGAATTGGTATTCATTAGTAAAAGTCAGACTGATAGTCTACATTAAGACTTTATTTATTATAAAGTTTTCACTTTCATTTTATAGCTAGCTTTCTGAAACAAAACAGCCAGTTTTATGGACTTATTTAGGCCTGAAAGTGTTTCGGTGTGTAATAAATGCATGTGGAGATTGTATTAGGCATTTATTTTCTATTTTGTTGTTATAAAATTTTTTCCCTTCATCTCTTTTTTTAAAATAGATTGTTCCTCATTGGTTTATGGATGGTAATATACAAAATTTCTTTGCATGAAAAGATGTACATGTCACAGTATGACTAGTAGAAAGTATTCCCTCTAACTGGTTCTCCTGAATTACAAGCTGTCTCTTTACTTACTCTTCTTCAAGGCTCTATTGCCCTTATGAAGTAAACATTTTAAACAATAACTCCTGGACATGTCACATCAAACCTGGTTACTTCTTGTCCTAGTGGACAATCATTTGACTATGAGCCATCAATGTGCAGCAGCAGCCTAAAAAGCTAATACAATACTGAGTTGCATATACAGAAGCATAGAATCAAGATCACGTGAAATATTAGTACCGCTTTATAAAACCCCAGTGAGACAACATCTGGAATATTGCAACTAATTTTGGTCACTATACTACAAAAATGATGTTGAGACCTTGGAAAAAGTTGAGAGAAAAGTAGCTAAGATGATCCAAGGCCAGGAGATTAAAACATATGAAAAATGATTGCAGGACTTGGATTTGGCTAGTCTAAAAAATAGAAGAAATAGGATGACACGATAGCAGTATTTCAGTATTTGAGAGGCTGCCACAAAGAAGAGGGGGTCAAATTATTGTGCAAAGCACTAGAGCAGGGGTTGGCAACCTGAAACAGTGAAAGAGCCGCTCAGAACCGGTTCCCTCACAAAAGAAAAAAGTGGGAGCTGCAAAATGCGCGTGTGCATACGCACATGCACATAACAACAGGCTCTATTGAGGAGTGGAGCCTAAGGCGATACATGCACTGGCTCTGCCCCCACTCACCCGTCTAGCTCTCTGCAGTTCAATCTGAGGGTTGCTTCTGGCTTAGCATCTTCTGTGACTTCACACACACACAGCCACTTGCTCTTTCACACCCTGCCACCGCCCAGCTAATGGGGCAACCAAGGTGGTAATCTCCCTGGCATTCTGGCGCTCACCTGCCTCCCCTCCCTTGCCTGCAAACTCCTGCCACCACCGCCTCTCTGCCAGGCAATACCCACCAGCTCCCAGACACCTTGTGAGTTGCCCTCCAGACTTGGTCAGCTCAGGAATGGCAAAACCCGCTGGCCCCCCTCGGTCCCCTTTTCACTACTATCCTCCCAGCCATCGCTTTGGCACGTGCCCAGCTCACCTGGCTCCCTTTTCCACAGCACTCCCTTTGTTTCCTGACGAACTTCCAATTCCCACCCATGCCCGGCTCTTGAGGCACAGCTCACAGAAGAGCAGCTGCCCGGTACCTCTTGCCACATGGTGCCTCCTGCAGACAGCCCCCTCCTCTTTCCTCCAGCCAGGCAGAGCGGTTTCCCAGGATCACCACCTTTTGGTAGTGCACAAACGGTATTGCCCAGCAGCAGCTCCAAGGCCAACCGAGCACAGGGGGAGAAGGGTAGTAGTGGGGGCAGGGAAGGAAAGGGTGGGCTGCCACAAGGCAGGTGGGCTGAGCAAGAAAGAGCCCACCCGGGGACACCGCAACTACAAATGGAGTGCGTGGGTTCCAAACATACAACTGAGTGTAAGTGCGCGCCCTGGGTGCCCTTTATTTTGCTTCTCGGGTGGAGGAAAAGGCATCGGAGGTGCTTTTGCTAAGCTCAGCTCCTTGTGTGGCTTCGATTATGGTACCACACAAACGTGTCCTGCTTTGGCATGAACATTGCCGAACGTATGTGAAATTTAATTCCCAAATAAAAACAACATCTCTGAAGTAATGAAAGTCCCTCTCTGGGAAGAATCGGAGTGCGAAGAGTTTTTTTTTTACAGCTCAAACCTCCTTCTGCCACCAGCAGCATCGCTCACACCTGCTTGCTGAGTACTGTCTGCCCTGTCGCCATTTGTGCAGGGACCCGGAGGCATCCCCACCCCTGTATGGGGATCCACCTGCCTCTGTGGCCCCATTCTCTAAGCTGCCTGGCCCGAACAAAGGGGGTGGTGGAGGCTTGCAGAGCTGCTGTCCTCAACTGCTTTTCTTTCAGGCCATCCAGCCTCCACCGCCACATTCTCTCAGCTGGCTGGCCCGAACAAAGGAGGTGGCAGAGGCTTGCAGAGCTGCTGCCTTCAGCTCCTCTTCATTCAGGCCAGCCAGCTGAGAGAAGGGGATGGCCAAAAGGCAGAGGCTGACAGGGGAAGCTTCTGAGACCCCCTGTGGGACACCCCCCTGGCTAACAGAGGTGGCAGAGGAGCAGGACAAGGGGAGACCTGCTGGGCAGGGAAGAGGCAGGCCTGGAGCACCCCAAGACTGGCCATCCCCACCCATGCAGCAGATAGAAAAAGGGCCCACTCATCCCGCCTCTGCCTCCCCCTTCTCTGTAGCTTTCTTCCTTTATCAACTAACTTTCCAAGTCAGTGCAATGAATCATCAAGTAATTTTTCCTCTGTTTTTGTGTATATTGTTTGGAATAAGAAAGACCATTAGGTTATTTTTGGCCTGAAAGAAAAGCAGCTGAAGGCAGCAGCTCTGCAAGCCTCTGCTGCCACCCTGAACAAAGAGGAGCTGAAGACAGCAGTTCTGCAAGCCTCCACCGCCCCCTTCTCTCAGCTGCCTGGCCCCAACAAAGGGGGCGGCGGAGGCTTGCAGAGCTGCTGCCTTTGGCTCCTCTTTATTAAGGCCATCCAGTCTCCACCTCCCCCTTCTCTCATTTGCCTGGCCTGAACGAAGGGGGCGGCAGAGGCTTGCAAAGCTGCTGGCTTTGGCTCCTCTTTGTTCGGGCCAGCCAGCTGAGAAAAGGGGATGGCCAAAAGGTGGAGGCCGACAGGGGAAGCTTCTGAAATCCCCCCCTGGAAACCCCCCCCCCCGGGCTAGCAGAGGTGGGGGTGGAGCAGGGCAAGGGGAGACCTGCCAGGCAGGGAAGAGGCAGGCCCGGGGCACCCCAAGACTGGCTGCCCCCACCCATGCAGCAGGTAGAAAAAGGGCCCATTCACCTGTCCAGTCCTCTCGTCTCTTCCTCTGCTTCCTCCGCTGCTGCCATGTGCAATCTGAAGAAGCAAAGAGGTTTGTGGGCAGTCCCACAAACAGCTTGTGGGCAGTCCCACAAAGCAAAGAAGTTCAACCAATCAATTTAAACTTTGGGAGGGTTTTTTTGTGTGAACAATTTGAATTGACTGATGAACTTTTTCAGTCCCACTTTTTTTTTCGGAACTGCACATGGCGGAGGAGGACTGGGAGCCACAGGAGATGGCTTAAAGAGTCGCATGCAGCTCCGGAGCCGCAAGTTTACTAGACCCGTGCACTAGAGGGTCAGGACAAGAAATAATAACTTGAAACTGATCAAAGAGAGAAGTAACCTGGATGTCAAAATCCATTAATATTTCATTTCTAACTACCTCCTCTAAACTCATGTTCCCCTGGATTCTGCCATTCCCAAGGGAAAAAGGGAATAGGCATGGGGCTTTATGGCTTTCACTTCCTCCCTTAAATGTAACCTTTGTTTATTCCACCTGCCTGCTATGCATCACAACATAAACAATGCTTTCTTACTAGGCATTACCTCTCAACTTATGGGAAACTAGGAAAGGGGGTGGTAAAGGCAAAAATACAACCCTTCGGGATCTGGTTTGTTTGTCCGAATGAAGTGTGAGGAGGCTGGAAATGATCCTGGTGCAAACAGACTGTTATCTCTCCTTTCCCACGATGGGCTTACCACCTGGAGCTTGGCTGATCCAGAAATGACTGAATGAACTGTGGGGTGGGGTTTGCTTGGGGACCTTTTAAAAATATTGATCTGTGAGGGAATTCCTCAGATCCTATCTATTATGCCTGCTATCTCCAATTTCTTACTAAAAGTTCCTGCTTGGAAAATCTTGTCTCCAAGAGTCTTAATATGTGGGCTGAGGTGGGTTCTGACATTAGACAGAATCTGCAATAAGAGTCAACCTGGAAGAAAGAACCTTACCGGGGGACTTTACAAAAAATACAATGTCTAATGACAAGGCAGGGAAGGAGGAAAGTCTTATGGAAAGGGAGCCTTCCCCCCGACTGAAATTCCACCAACTATCAGGAGCTGAAGTGTCATATTCCTCTGGGGAAGAGGTGGTGGAGACACATGACCATGAACCGTGGTGGCCGATGGGTGTTGGAAGGAAAAGCAAGTGGGAAAAGGCATCGAGGAAAGTGACCCTGAGATGGGGTAGCCACCAACCCAAATGGAAAGAGATGGAAAGTTCCCTGCACATCAGCAGAGAGGATGGGAATTATGCACCACACTCAGACTGGATCCTAGAGAAAGCTATCGACCTGATGAAAGAAACCTTTGACTTTCTAAGGGAGGAGAAACCTGAGTCCTGCAGCTGCACCAGCACTGGGAGCTGCAGCTGAAGAGGCAGTGGGGGGATCCAGAATCTGTAGCACTGGGGATGTCCACTGAACCTGTAGCTACCACTTCAGCAACCCCCACACCCTGCTGACCCACAGATGGGGATCAGGATTGGGGGCAAAACCACCAGTGGCAAAGGCACCAATCCATTCAAACACTCCTGCCTCTGGAAGCCAAATTCATGGGGGAGCTGCCATGCTTGGGGTTTTTCCTAACTCAAGTCCTCAGTTATATGGAAGAATACAGACGGGACATGCCCAGCGACAAAGCCCACATCCGTGACATGCAATCCGCTCTGGATGGACTGGCCACAGACTGGATGATGACTCCGACACCCCAGAACTCAACGACTTCAACTGGTCATGTCATCTTTGAGAAGGCAATTCGAGGACCCCCTGGCTGATTGCAAGGCCCAGCAGAGAATCAAAATGGTGAGGTAGGGTAGACACCCAGTGGCTGAATATACACAAGAATTTTGGGCCATTGCCAACAAGCTGAACTGGACAGAAGACAACCTCCTTAGCCATTTCAAAGACAAGCTAAACTACGACCTGTATGATGCTTGCTTGCCTTGAGGGGACCCACACCACCTCGATGACTGGTTCATGCTGGCAGAGGAGGTGGAGAAAGACCTACTGAAGAGGCACTGCTGAGGAAAACCATGGGGCCGCCTGCCTCCCAAGCAGATGCACAAGCCAGCAAAACCACCAGCTACAGCTAAAAAATCAACAGGCTGTTTCAAACGTGGGAGAGAGGGCCGCCATGTGACAGAATGCTGCTCAAAAGCCTCTCAGCACAAATCAGATGCATCACTGGCCAGAAAATCAGGGAAGTCCCCAGCCAAACCAAAATAGCCTGCCATGAGGGGTTTAGAGGCTGTAGAGTTCACAGCCCCTGCCAAGGAATGGGAGGGAACTCCGGCCTACACCACAGGGACAGTGGACACCTTGGAGAGCGAAATCCTGGTAGGTGGATCCATTCCACCCATCCTCAAGACAGTGACTATATTAGCTCCCTCCATGCCTGAAGCTGTTAAAGTGAAAGCCTTAATAGACTCTGGCTGCCTCATTAGCCCAACACTAATGGGGAATTTGGGCATTCCGGTAAGAAGACTAAAGCAACCAATTTCCTTTGGCCAGTTAGATGGGTCCATAGCAAGGGGGGTACCAGCTACCCTAGCCACCTTACCAGTTCACCTGTCCCTGGGGACCCATGAGGAAGATATAATGTTTGTACTGACCCCAGGCATGGAATGCCCAATGATTTTAGGGCTGGAATGGTTAAAGAAATGGAACCCCTGGGTAAATTGGAGGACAGCAGAACTCAACTTCCCAGAGGAGGAGCATGTGAACTTAAAAAAGCCCAAAGGCACTCCCCCTAAACCCGAGAACCGGAGACAGCATCAGTGGGAGAAGAGAAGGATTACCAGAAATATCGGAAGAATACCAGGACCTTGCTGATGTTTTCAGAGAGGAATGGGCGGATGAGCTCCCTCCTCACTGACCCACGGACTGTGCTATAGAAATCAAACCTGGGGCAAAACTCCCAAAGCTCAGGGTGTACTCCATGAGCCCTAAGGAGATGGAGGAGATGGAAAGATTCATAAATAAAAACTTAGAAAGGGGATTTATTGAACCTGCCAAACCCAAAGTGGCTACTCCAGTTCTATTTAGGGAGAAGAAGGATGGCACTATGCATTTGTGCAAAGATTTCCGTGTCCTGAATGCAGTTAGTGAAAGTAATCTGTATCCCTTACCTCTCACGAAGGACATGTTATCTCACCTATCAAGAGGAAGGATTTTTACCAAACTAGACCTAAGAGAAGCATACTACCATGTTAGGATCAAGGAAGGGGACAAATGGAAGACCACATTCAATTGTCCAATGGGTTGCTACCAGTTCAAAGTTCTGCCATTTGGACTGCAATGGGCCCCCCACAGTTTTTATGCAATTAATCAATGAAGTGTTAAGAGACCACCTATTTAAGGGGGTCCTGGTTTACTTAGATGACATCCTTATCTTCACTGAGACCAAAGAGGAGCATATTAATCTTGTCAGAGCAGTTCTAAAAAAATTGTGGGCCACCTATATGCAAAATTATCAAAAGCCTTGGTGGAGCAGTGGGCTAATGCCTCCTTAAGTAACACCAGCTGCCTGCAATTATTGCAGGTTCGAGTCCCACCAGGCTCAAGGTTGACTCAGCCTTCCATCCTTCCGAGGACCCAGATTGTTGGGGGCAATAAGTTGACTTTGTAATAATGCCGCTTGGGGTGTGTGTGAAAGCCCTAATAAGCAGGCATATATATAGAATGAAGGCTACTGCTAAGCTTGTAAGCCGCCCTGAGTCTTCGGAGAAGGGCGAGATATAAATGGAATTTAAAAAAATAAAAAATAAAATGTGAATTCCACCATGAAATAATAGACTGCCTGGGGTATCACATATCCCCGCAGGGCATCGAAATGGACCTGGAGAAAGTCACAGCAGTATTAAAATGGGCACCACCCTGCACAAGGAAGCAATTCCAAAGTTTCCTGGGTGTTGCAAACTTCTACCGCCAATTCATCCCTTCATTCACCCAAATAGCCCTGCCCTCATGAACTTATTGAAAATGAGGTGAGTCCCCAGTGAAACCCAGCCAGCTCCTGAAGTGGACAATGGAATGTCAAGCAGCATTCGAGAAGCTAAAGAGACTTTTTTCTGTTGAACCCATGCTGAGACACCTGGACACTGATGAATCTTTCATAATACAGGCAGACACAAGCAATGTGGCAGTGGGAGCTGTATTATTACAGGAATATGAGAGGGGGCACTGCAACTGTGTGCATATACATCCAGGAAACTCATGGAGACAGAACAACATTGGGCTGTGTGGGAAAAGGAGCTTACGTTGTTAGTGGTCATTACTGACATGTCATCATTTCCTTGAAGGAAATAAAATCCCCTTTCAGGTCTGGACAGACCACAAAAATTTGGAAGCACTAAAAACACCCAGGAAACTCACTCCTAAGCAAGCCAGCTGGTCTCAGCACTTTCACCAATTCCGTTTCACACTTAAACACTTGCCGGGGGGGGGGGGAGAATTTCCTGGCAGATGCACTGTCTCGCATGCCCCAATATAACAGCACACAAGCCACTGACTCTAAACTACTTATGCCCAAACAACAACTGGCAGTGTCAGTAACGACCAGGGCCCAAGCTAAAATGAAGCCACAGCTGGATAGCCAAATTGGAATCGAATTCCAAACGTTTTTAGAAACAGATGAATGGTTCCAGAAAAATAGACATGTGTGCACAATCAAAGATGGACTACCCTGGGTGGGGGAGAAGTTATATATACCTGTCACCCAGAGGATCAATTTCATGCAGTTTTGCCATGATACAAAGTCAGCAGGACATTTTGAGCTTGTAAAAACTTTACATTTAACTAAAAGGCAATTTTGGTGGCCATCCATGAAAAATGATATAGAAAGCTATGTGGCCACCTGTCAAACATGTGCAATGGCTAAGAGGCTGCAGGGGAAGTCACCCAGACTGTAATAACCAGTGGTGAACCCCTCAGCCCCCTGTAAAGAAATAGCCATGGATTTTATAGGGGAATTACCTGAAAGCAACAGAAACACTGTCATCTGGGGGGTTATGGATTTGTTTTCCAAACAGGTGTACTTTATCCCTTGCCAAAATATTCCCACCGCAAAAACCTTAGCGAAACTATTCGTGCAGCACATTTACAGACTGCATGGAGCACCCCAATGCATCATATCTGATAGGTGAGTGCAATTTACATCAAAGTTTTGGAAAGAATTTTTTTATCCCTCTTAGGAACTACTCAGGGACTGTCATCTAGTCATCATCCTCAGGCAAACGGCCAATTGGAACATGGGAACTCAGTACTTGAGCAATATTTAAGATGCTTTATTAATTTCCAGGAAACAAATTGGACGGATCTACTCCCCTTCACAGAAGTTGCTTACAATAACACAGTCCACTCCAGCACAGGCTACACTCCATTTCAAATAGCCACCAGTCAAAGTTTCAACCCTATGCCAGAACTAATCCCAACCGAACTGGAAATCCCATTGCTGAAGGAGTGGATTGCACAATTGCAAAACACCTGGCTAATCATTAGGAAAGCTTTAGTATGAAGCTAGTAAGCATACAAAGCATAGGCAGACAAAAAGAGAGTCGAACCCACCTCATTCAAGGTAGAAGAAATTGTATATTTATCTAAAAAATACCTAAAATCCCTACAGCCCTGTAAAAAACTTGGACCAAAATAGGATAGGACCTTTTCCAATTAAAAGAATCATAAACCCAGTAACAGTAGAATTAAAACTACCCAAAAAACTTAGGCAAATACACCCAATCTTTCACCGCAGTTTGCTGAAAAGGAAACAACAGTCACCCTTATGGCCAAACCGCCCCCCCCACACACACACCATCTCCTATCATGGTTGAAGGAAATACCCGTTGTTTCTGCAGACACGATAAAGGTGGCGTCTTTCTTCTCTTTTTGCCTTATTCGTTCTGCAATGCATGTCTATACGTCTAAAGAAGGTCCTAATACAGCTGGCCTTATGGGTTGTGGGGTGATTACTTTCATAATGAAGTATCCTGTCCGTATGGATGGATTTATGGTAGACCAATGTGTATAACGAGCCATCAGGTTGATGTCTAACCAACACATCTAAGAAGGCCAAAGCCCCATTGGTCTCTTCTTTCACAGTGAAGCAGATATCAGGATAGATGGAATTGAGTTTCCTCATCAGCCTGTCCTTGTCCTGCCTTTTGATGATCACAAAGGTGTCATCTATGTATCTCACCCAAAACTTATATGTATATATATATATGTGTGTGTGTGTGTATGTATATATATGTATGTATGTGTATATATATACACATACATATGTGTGTGTGTGTGTATACACACACACACACACACACACACACACACACACACACACACACATATATGAAGGGACGCAGTGGCTAAGTGGCTTAGGTTGGTTCCGTGCTCTGATCATTGGCCACGTGATGGACCTTGCTCTAGCCAATCGTCATTGTTCTGACTGTCTCACATCACTTCCCTTGCAATCCGGTCTTACTGTCCCTTTTTTTAACTTTATCCTCCCTATCTGTTTTGGTCTGACTACCTTAATTGATCTTGTTTTCTTTTGCTGTTCCTCATCCAATATCATAGCTATTGGTATTTGTATTTCCTTGTTCTCTGTGTCCTCCTTCTCTACCCTCCTTACTTGTGATTGGCCATTCTGTGCTATGCCTGGGTTTCCCTCTTAACTCCCTTCCATGATTTCTGCAAAGACCTCCCCACCCCAATTCACTTGCACGTATGACTTTCTTTCAGTGCTTATCCACTGATCTTTATCTGATCCCTGGACTAGCCACCCCAATATTTTTTGTTTATTTATATGCTGCCCTTGCTTTCTGCTATCTGATTTAGTTGATCTTGCTGTATTTGGATGTTCTTTGTGTGTTGGTGTGTATGTGTGTTGCAGCACTCTCTTTCTTTGGTTCACCCATATCTGTTCAATTGGGCTTGTTTTCAGATCATTCCTTGTCTTCTCGGCTAGTTGTTGCATGATTGGTATCTTCTTTTTCTTATGAGTCGCGTTATCCTCTGTTTGCTGTATTTCTTTCGATGGGTCATGCTTTATTTATTTATTTAGTTTTCTATACCGCCCTATTCCCAAAGGACTCAGGGCGGTTTACAGGGCAATATTTAAAAGACAATATAAATTAAGATAAAAATAGAATTAAAAAGAATTAAATTAATAATAGCCCAACAATAAAACAATGTTAAAACTTAAAACTAAAAACCCCCTCAGTCCAGACCGGATAGATCGAAAAGCCAGGTTTTCAGGTCCCGGCGAAACAAGCACAGGTCAGGGGCAGTCTGGAGTTCCACAGGTAAATCATTCCAAAGGGCAGGCGCGCCCATAGAGAATGCCCTCCCTCTGGGATCACCCACAGGCATTCACTGGTTATTTTCCTTGCCTTGGGATGGTCACTTTCATCTGTTCATTGTGCCTGTCCATCCATCCATCCCTGTTAAGCTCCTGTCTTCCGGGTGCTCTCCATTTGTTTGTGCGTGTGCGTGACATTGTCATCTCTTCCCTCGCTCTATCCACCTGTGATCTTCGGGAGTTATTGCATGATTGTTTGTCGTCTGTTCCTAAAACAGTTTTTATTGCTAAAAGATACACTGTGAATATAAGGCAGCTTATGTCCCTATGCCTGACAATGTTTTTTACGTTTCAAGGCCCCATTTATGAACAGGTGAAGGGTATATATATTCCAATAGCACATTATTGCTTGTATTGCTTTCTCTTTCTCTTTTTTAAAAAAATGCTTAGTTCCCCAAACTATAAACTCAGAATGGATTTATATTAAAAAGAGTGAATTATTTACAATAATTCTGTTTTTGCTCCATTCACAACTTGTGAGGAAGTTTTTTAACTGTTTTTGTTCTGTATTTGTAAGCTGCCCAGAATCTTTCAGAGAAGTGGCTATAATAAATTTAAATTACTGATTTGGAAATAGCATATTACATTCACTTATTTGTGAGATTCTTAATGAGAACCATAGTAAAAGGCAAATATGTTTAAGAGGGGGGTAAAGGAATTTGTTCTAGTGCATCTCTAATCATTCTATGGGGATAAGACTATATTTAATGATTAATTATATTAATTTATCTAGCAATACCAGCAAGTTCACATCTCTGCAAACTGTATAAAAAATTCAGGACTCATCTTGTTTTCTCTGCCAGATGTTATTTTGGAAAGGAATTAGTCTGCAACAAAATGAGTTGCAGAAGCCATCCTTTTTTTAATACACATACGTACAATTATATTTATTTAATTTATTTAATTATATTTATATACCGCCCTACTCCCGAAGGACTCAGGGCGGTGTACAGGGCAAATATAAATATACAAAAATATAAAAATTAAAAAAGAATTAAACATGCCCAGATAAAATACAGATATTAAAAAAACACCCATCCCTCATCAGGCCAGGCCGGCTTGTACGAATAAAAACGTCTTCAAATCACGACGGAAGGAGCGAAGGTTGGGCACCATCCGGAGCTCAACCGGCAGCTGGTTCCATAGCTCTGGGGCGCCCACAGAGAAGGATCTCCCCCTGGGGGCCACCAATCGACATTCTCTGATCGGTGGCACCCTGAGGAGACCCTCTCTGTGGGAACGCACAGGGCGGAGGGAAGTTGACGCCGGCAGCAGGTGGTCCCTAAGGTACTCCGGACCCGTGCCATGAAGGGCCTTAAACACCATTACCAGTACCTTGAATCTCACCCGGAAGACAACTGGCAACCAATGCAGCTCACGGAGCAAAGGTGTTATATGGGAGTATCGGGAGACTCCCAACACAACTCTCGCGGCTGCATTCTGTACCAGTTGGAGCCTCCGAGTGGTCTTCAAGGGCAGCCCCATGTAGAGAGCATTGCAGTACTCGAGGCGAGAGGTCACGAGCGCATGAGTGACCGTACACAGAGCATCCCGGTCAAGATAGGGCCGCAACTGACGCACCAGGCGAACCTGGGTGAAAGCCCCCCTAGTCACAGCCACCATGTGTTCTTCCATAGTAAGCTGTGAGTCCAGGAGGACTCCCAAGTTGCGAGCCCTATCTACGGGGGGTAATAATTCACCCCCCGTAGAAAGAGATGGGATATTCTGAATATCCCGGGATGCAGGTATGCACAGCCACTCAGTCTTGTCGGGGTTGAGGTGAAGTCTGTTACTCCCCATCCAGACCCGGACTGCCTCCAGGCAGCGGGACATCACGTCGAGGGCATCACTGGGGTGGTTTGGGGTAGAAAGAAAAAGCTGGGTATCATCAGCATATTGATGATACCCAACTCCAAAACCACGAATGATCTCACCCAGCGGTTTCATATAGATGTTGAACAGGAGAGGCGAGAGGACCGACCCCTGAGGAACTCCACAAACGAGAGACCTTGAGGTCGACCTCTGTCCCCCTGCCAACACCGACTGCGAGCGTCCCAAGAGATAGGAGGAGAACCACCGTAACACTGTGCCTCCCACTCCCAATCCCCTGAGACGCCGCAGCAAGATACCATGGTCGATGGTATCGAAAGCCGCTGAGAGGTCTAATAGGACTAGGACAGAGGAAAATGCCCTGTCCCGGGCCCTCCAGAGATCATTCACCAGAGCGACCAATGCCGTCTCCGTGCTGTACCCGGGCCTGAAACCCGATTGGTACGGGTCTAGATAATCCGCTTCATCCAGGGCCAGAGGGAGCTGATGTGCCACCACACTCTCAACAACCTTCGCAAGAAAACGAAGGTTGGAGACCGGACGGAAGTTATTCAACACAGCCGGGTCCAAGACAGGCTTCTTGAGGAGGGGTCTCACCACCGCCTCTTTCAGGACGGCGGGGAAACTACCCTCACTCAAAGAAGCAGATATAACCGCCTGGAGCCAGCCTCGTGTCCCCTCCCGAGCCGCATAAACCAGCCAGGAGGGGCACGGATCCAATAAACATGTGGTGGAACTCAGCCTCCCCATGATCCTGTCCACTTCCTCCGGAGTAACAGAGTCAAACTCCTCCCAAACGACAAGAACGCTCGTGTCCTGCTCGTCAGACTCTGCCCAGTCAGAGTCCAGACCGGTCCGAATCCGAGCGATTTTGTCCGACAGATGCTGGTTAAACTCCTCGGCGCGACCCTGCAAGGGATCTTCTCTCACCTCCTGATTAAGGAGGGAGCGAGTCACCCTAAACAAGGTGGCCGGGCGATTATCTGCGGACGCGATAAGGGCAGCGAAGTGATTAGACCTCGCCTCCTTTATCGCTGCGAGATAAGACCTAGTATAGGATCTTAGTCGCAATCGGTCGGATTCGGATCGGCTGGATCTCCAACAGCTCTCTAGGCCCCGTCTCCGACGCTTCATCTCCCGAAGCTCCACGGAAAACCATGGGGCTCGATGAGATCTGCACCGGGTCAGGGGCCGCAGGGGTACAACTCGGTCCAGAGCCTCAGTGGCTGCCCTTTCCCAGGCTTCCACTAGGGCATCCGCCGAGTTGTGAGCAAAGGAGGCAGGTGGGGACCCCAGCGCAGCCTGGAACCTCTCAGGGTCCATTAAGCGTCTGGGGCGGTACCATTTAGTAGGTTCCACACGCCCACGGTGGGGGGTGGCGAAACGGAAGACCAACCGCAGGAGATGATGATCGGTCCATGACAGGGGTATAACAATTGGGGAACCCCCACCGAGCTCATCTAACCACCGTCTAGATAAGAAAATCAGGTCAAGGGTATGGCCTCCCTCATGAGTCGGTCCAGCAATTACTTGCGTCAGGTCCATGGCCGTCATGGAAGTCATGAACTCCCGAGCTAACTCAGATAATTCTCCCAGGGATGGTAGGTTAAAGTCACCCAGAACTATAAGTCTGGGGAACTCAACCACCAACCCCGAGAGAATATCGAGAAGCTCAGGCAGGGCTGCTGCTACGTGTCTCGGTGAAATGTACACCAGCAGCAAGCCCAACTGCGCACCAGGGCCACATCTCAAAAAGAGAGACTCACACCTGACTATCTGAGGACCGGTGGTCTCCCGCGGACCCAAGGTCTCCCTCATAACAACCGCCACTCCTCCACCCCTACCCTGAGCCCGAGGTCGGTGCAGCACCCGGAAACCTGGCGGGCAAATATCAACCAGAGGGATACCGCCCTCTGGGCCCAACCAAGTTTCCGTAATGCAAGCCAGGTCCGCACGCTCACCCTTGACCAAATCTCGAACAAGAGGAGCCTTGTTAGCAACGGACCTGGCATTCAAATACACCAACCTGAGCTCAGGTGGCTGCTCATCCTCGCTCCCGGGACCTTGGGGAAGAGACAGAGGGTCGGAGTGCCTCACCGCTTGCAAGCAACGGAGAGGCCTTCCCAAAAATCGATACGGCCCTCTGCTCATACACCTGCTGCCATTCCCCAGCGTCGTGGGAATAGGTAATCCCACGACCCGCTCTGGAGCCCCTGAGGCAACCGGCCTCCGCTCCCCCCCCCGACGATCAATCCCGGACCTGGCCTGAACAGTGGTTGACGGATTACCCCCCAATTTCCGAACAACCAAAAAATCCCACCCCCCTCCCTAACCCCACAAAAAACTTAACTAAAAAATTTACCAGGGGCCTCTTACGGAGGCCCCTTCCCGTGCTCAGCCATCTCTCAGAGACCTGATAATCGGGCCCTTCATTAAGATTATAAGTGGCTAAAAAGGCAGGTCGCACCCAGGAAGGGGGGGCACACCTGAGGGCGAACAAGTCTATGCAAGAGTAACAAAGGCGAGGCATAAGAAACCAAACCAGAGAAAGGCAGTCCCATATTAAATAATAATACTTAGGAGGATCAAAAACAGAGGGTAAATAAATGTCCAGACCATCCGTCCAGCTTCACTGCCACCTAAGCTGGGCGAACCCCCAGTACAGGCCGACCACCATCCTCTCACGATAGTGGTAGGTCATGTTCCCGGGGGTGGTCTAAGACATGCTCTGGGTAAGGCATGTTCCCTAGAGCTCTCACCTCTAGGGGCAGCAGATGTAAATTAAGCCACCCTCTCACGGTGGCTAATACCCAGGACCCTCTGAATCCTTTGAGGATAAAATGCAGGTGAGTAGGCAAAATGATAGTCAAATCTGTTGACAAACGGGCATCGAAACACCACCATAGTTCCTCCGCCGCTCCACCCTTCCAGAAGATGAACTCCTGGCCGCAGTTCCATGAATATGTGTATGTACACTGTACATACACATATATGTACAGTGGTGGGATTCAAATATGTGAACAACCAGTTCTCTGTGTGGATGTCACTTCCAGAAGTCCATTCTGGGCCTGAGCAGAAAAAAAAATTAGCTACCAGTTCTGCTGAAGTGGTGAGAACTGGCTGAATCCCATCACTGTATATGTACCTGAACTCATTGTACTGCTGATGCAAAGCTTTTCATATGACTAAAATATCTTCTTAATTACTGTATAAAGCATTTGACTCAGTTCCTGGATCCTCAATTTTTAAGTTTGAGACACTCTGGCAGTCTTCTAGATCCAAGCATCCCTCAGTCTCTATTGTGCTTTGAAAAATTGGACACAAAAATATAAAAAAATATTCTGTTTTTCCTACAATGCTATTTTTTGCACTGCTTCTCAATTTGTTTTCTCTATTAGAAAAAATGACCAACTAAAGTTTGCATTGTACTTTAAAAATTGCAGTATAATTTTAAAATATCATTGTTATAAACATACATATTACACTGCAATTTTCTTCAAGCTAATTGATTTTCAATCAGAAATATAGTCCCTTATTTGTTTGAGCCTGTGGATTTGTTTCAGGATATCCTTGTGGATAGACAAATTAACTGATAAGGTGCTGGCTTTGTCTTATTTGCATGTTGATTACCTCCTGTGTTAATTGTTGTGTAATGGGATGGCTTCTTAGAAGGGCATTGTTCTCTTCATGTGGTTGTCAAATTGTGGTTAGTTCAGTTATTAGGTTGCTATGAAAATGGCTTTAGTTTATCTAAGCATTGGTTTATTGTTCTGTGGTGGGAAAATACTGTTGCATATTGAGTTGATGTGCTAATGTTGGGCCTTGGGTCAAATCTTTTTATGAATTCTAAATGGACTATATGTCTGTATCTCTGCTGCGTACTGCTAAGTGAAAATGCCACGCTTCTAATAATTCTATTGCATTTTTTCTAGGATTTCAAATACAAGAGAAAATTAGAAGTGCAACACTGCTCACATATGCAAAAGAGACAAAACAGAATTGTACATTATACCTGGCAACTAATGATCCTCACTTCTTCAAAACTCTTTCTCTAGTGATGCACAAATGGTTATCTAGTAGAATAATGAAATGTTTGCAGTTAAAAAATCAAGATTGAAGAATTATAGTATTGCAATCAAATCCTTAAACTCCATGATGTACAGATAGTGACATATACATTGCATTTTTACTCCAAGAAATAAATATGTATTCTAACTTTATTAATAGTGTAACATCCTTGTTAATTTTATTTTATTTTTAGAGTGATATATACTTTATTTCTGTCATAGTTAAATCAGGTTAAATCAAGTATAAACATGTAGCCCTACATCTATTTAAATCATGCCAGTATATGTTCATACTTTGCCACTTAAAATATTTAAAATAACTTGTAAAATAGGCTATAGCCCTGACCCTTTTTGGAGAGCAGCCTCATTTTGATGGAGTCCTCTACCTAACCAAAATAGCTCATTCAGATTGAATACTAACTAGACTGAAACTCAGGAAATTGTATCTTGGACATTATCATAGGATATGTCTTATGAGCATATAATTTGCTAAATAAAAAGACAAAATAAGCACAAAATATTTAGCAATTGATCTGTAATCAAAGTCAGGAAATCTAATATAGGAAGTGATCAGTGTAAAGGAAGATTGCAAAAAGAATTTGAATTATTTTTTTTGAGAACAGAAAGTCTGCTTCCTGTTTTCCTGTTGTATGTACTTGGTTACTTTGCATTTTTATGTCTATTTAATACAATATAATACAAGAAGTTAATTTTTATCAGGTATTTCTTCTTAAAATGTTATTCATAATAAAAATAATATAGAATAACTGTGGCTATTATATTTGGAGAGCAAAATCTGGAGACCTATTGGGTACCAGAAAAAAAGTAACTTTCTTTTTTCTGGCATCTTTTCCACATATATGTTTTGCTTTAAGATCCATCTACATAAATAAATAATAGGTAAATGATACTTTTCCCTGCAGCTTTTCAGAGTGATCCACTTCTCACTAAAAACCTACACTGGCAAATAACTAAATATACATTTTTCTCTTTGAAATTTACCTTATGTTTGAAATAGTTTTTTTGACCATTAAGGTAATCAGCAGTCACTAGCTACCTTCCAAATTTTGTCTCATTAAAGAAGATACCTTGTGTACCTATGGTGGATCCATCTGCTTAACTTAAAAAAAAAACATACGTCAGCCAATTATACTATATTACTTGGTTTCTGTGTATGAGTTCAGATAGCTCCTAACATTGTTATATGACTGAACAAGCAATTATGAGAAAAACAAACCTTAAGAGTAAGGATAGAAAAAATGTGAAATATTGTGTATTTTAATGCCAGATCCTTAGTGAACAAAGCTCCCCTCGTCCGAGATTTGATCGAGGAGGAACGCGCGGATCTGGCATGCATTACAGAAACCTGGTTGGGCTCAGAGGGAGGTGTTCCTCTGACTGAGCTCTGCCCTCCAGGTTTCTGTGTGCTGCACCGGCTGCGGGCTCAAGTTAGGGGCGGGGGGAGGGCAGTGGTTATACGGGAGACCTTATACCCTCGGGAGACCACTGTCGTACAGATTGGCGGGAGTGAGTCGCTCCTCCTGAAGTTTGGCTCTGGGGTTCAGTTGGGTTTGATGCTGACATACCTGGCATCCAGCTGTGTTGCAACAACTCTGCCCAGGCTTCTCGACACCCTTTCAGGACTGGTGGTTGAATTTCCCAGACTTATGGTTCTGGGTGATTTCAACCTTCCATCCCTGGGTGGGTCGTCAGAGTTACCTCGGGAGTTCATGGCCTCCATGATGGCCATGGACCTGACCCAGATAATTCAGGGCCCGACCCATGGAGGGGGTCACACTCTCGACCTGGTTTTCCTATCTGGGCAGTGGTTTGATGATCTGGGAGGGGGTACGCCAAATATTGTCCCCCTGTCATGGTCTGATCATCACCTCCTATGGCTGGTCTTCCGATAAACTACCCCTCGCTGCTGGGCTGTGGAGCTGACCAGGTGGTTCCACCCGAGGCGCCTAATGGATCCAGAATGGTTCCAGACGGCACTTGGGTCTATACCTATCTCCCTCACTCACAGCCTGGCTGATGCCTTGGTGGAGGCTTGGGAGAGGGCTGCCACCGAGGCACTGGACCGGGTTGTACCCTTGCGACCCCTGACCCGGCGCAGATCCCGATGGGCTCCATGGTTTTCTGTGGAGCTATGGGAGATGAAGTGTCAAAGATGGAGTCTGGAGAGCTGTTGGAGATCCAGCCAGTCTGAATCTGACCGATTGCAAATAAGATCTTTCACTAGGTCTTATCTCACGGCAATGAGGATGGTGAAGTCTAATTACTTCGCTGCCCTCATCGCGTCTGCAGATAATTGCCCGGCCGCCCTGTTTACGGTAACTTGTTCCGTCCTTTCTCAAGAGGTGAGGGAGGAGCCCTTACAGGGGCAGGCCGAGGAGTTTAGCCAGCATCTGGTGGACAAAATCGCTCAGATTCGGACCGGTTTGGACTCTGACTGGGCAGAGTCTGACGGGGATGAATCGAGTGGTCTTGAGAGTATTATCTGGACTGAATTTGATCCTGTGACTCCCAAGGAGGTGGACAGGATTATGGGGAGGCTGAGCTCTACCACCTGTTTATTGGACTTCCTGGCTGCTTTATTCAGCTTGAGAGGAGACATAAGGCTGGTTCCAGGCAGTGATATCTGCTTCTTTAAGTGAGGGTGTCTTTCCCACCGCCTTGAAGGAAGCGGTGGGAAAGACCCCTTCTCAAGAAGCCTGCCTTGGATCCAGCTATTTTGAATAACTATCGTCCAGTCTCCAATCTTCGCTTTTTAGCGAAGGTTGTTGAGAGTGTGGTGGCACATCAGCTTCCTCTGTTCCTGGAGGAAACTGATTATCTTGACCCATACCAATTGGGTTTCAGACCCGGGTACAGCACGGAGACAGCATTGGTTGTACTGATGAATGATCTCTGGTGGGCTCGGGACAGGGGTTGTTCCTCTGTCCTAGTCCTATTAGATCTCTCAGTGGCTTTTGATACCATCGACCATGGTATCCTGCTACGACATCTCAGGGAGTTGGGAGTGGGGGGCACTGTTTTGCAGTGGTTCTCCTCCTACTTCTTGGGCCATTCGCAGTCGGTGTTGACAGGAGGGCAGAGGTCCACCCCGAGGTCTCTCATTTGTGGAGTTCCTCAGGGGTCGGTCCTCTCTCCCCTCCTGTTCAATATCTATATGAAGCCACTGGGTGAGATCATTTGTGGTTTTGGGGTGGAGTATCATCAGTACGCCAAAGATACCCAACTTTTTCTTTCCACCCCAAACCAACTCAGTGATGCCCTCGACATGATGTCCTGTTGCCTGGAGGCTGTTCGGGTTTGGATGGGGAGAAACAGGCTCTGACTCAATCCTGCCAAGACTGAGTGGCTGTGCGTACAGGCATCTCGAGTGAACCATTCTATTCCATCTTTAATGAGGGGGGGGTTAGGTATTACCCCCCGTCGATAGGGCTCACAACTTGGGTGTCCGCCTGGATTCGCGGCTCAGCCTTGAAGATCATATAGGAGCCGTGACCAGGGGGGCTTTTGCCCAGGTTCGCCTGGTGCACCAGTTGCGGCCCTATCTGGACCGAGATGCCTTGTGCACTGTCACTCATGTGCTCAGAACTTCCTGGTTAGACTACTCTCAAGAAAGGGACTGAGATGCTTGGCAATGAAATCACAGCTTTTTTGGAGGAACATTTAAACTAAATAATGGGGATAGTGAGTTAATTGATACAGAACATCACTGTCCCCAGCAATCTAAGAAAATAGGGGAAGCCAGGCACCACACAAGTTATGCAGCAAGTAAACACAGGGTCAGTCATAAAGGACTCAAATGTCTATACACTAATGCACAGAGTATGAACAGTAAGCAGGGGGAACTAGAAATTCAGGTAAATGAGGGCAGATATGACATTGTTGCCATTACGGAAACATGGTGGGACGAAACCTACAAATGGAACACACAGCTAGAGGGATTTAAACTATTTAAAAGAAACAGACTAAACAAAAGAGGAGGAGGAGTTGCTCTCTATATAAGAAATAACTTTATCTCTACAGAAATAGAGCACAACAATGATGAAAACTGTAAACTTGAAAGCATTTGGGTCAATATAAAAGGGGAAAAAAATGACATTGCCATAGGTGTATACTACAGGCCGCCCAACCAAGCAGAGGAAATAGATGAACTTTTTGCTAGTCAGCTAACTAAGGTATGTAAGAAACACATCACAATAGTAATGGGGGACTTTAATTACCCTGATATCAACTGGGAGACAAACTCTGCACCAAGTGGAAGATCAAACAGATTCCTGTCAAACCTAGCAGACAACTTTCTCTCCCAAAAAGTAGAGAAGGGAACTAGGGGATTAGCCATATTGGATTTAATTCTCACAAACAGAGATGAAATGATAGAAGGTGTCGAAGCCACAGGAACCTTGGGGGGAAGTGATCATGCAATATTAGAATTCAATATTCTGGAGGCACAAGCAATAGAACACAGCCAAACTAGAGTCTTGGACTTTAAAAGAGCTAATTTCAATAAACTTAGAGAGACCATGGGAAGAACTCCATGGATGAGAATCCTAAAGGGGAAAACAACTCAAGAAGCTTGGGAAATTTTGAAAAGTGAGATAATAAAGGCCCAGTCTAGTACAATACCAACAAAGAAGAAAAATAACAGCTCTCAAAAGAAACCAGCATGGCTGCATAAAGAACTCTCTGATAAATTGAAAGATAAAAAGGACAAGTATAAGAATTGGAAAGAGGGGCACATAACTAAGTCAGAATATCAGCAAATAGCCCGTGCCTGCAAAGATGAAGTAAGGAAAGCCAAGGCTCAAAATGAACTAAGGCTTGCAACCAAAGTCAAAAATAACAAAAAATGCTTCTTTCAACATATAAAAAACAAGAAAAAAGTTAAGGAAATGATTGGTCCATTAGTGGGGGAAAGTGGCAAGAAGGTGACAAGCAATAGGGAGAAAGCAGAACTATTTAATTCATTTTTTGCATCTGTCTTTACACAAAGGGAAAAAACAGTCCAACCTACCCAAACCACTGCCATAAAAAACAGAATAGAAACGCAAGTTAAGATAGGCAAGAAAATGGTAAGTGAGCACCTGTCCAGCCTAGACGAGTTCAAATCACCAGGACCAGATGGATTACACCCCAAGGTTCTCAAGGAACTGGCAGACGTGATCTCAGAACCACTGAACTATATTTTTCAAAGATCCTGGAGCACTGGGGAACTACCAGAGGACTGGAAGAGAGCTGATGTAGTTCCCATCTTCAAAAAAGGGAAAAAAGTAGATCCAGGAAACTACAGACCTATCAGCCTGACCTCAATACCTGGGAAGATTCTGGAAAAGATAATCAAACAACAAATCAGCGAACATCTTGATGCAAACAAAGTCATCACTAAAAGTCAACACGGGTTTGTCAAAAACAGATCGTGCCAGACGAATCTTATTACATTCTTTGACCAAGTGACAAAACTAGTGGACCAGAGGAATGCTGTAGATATAATTTACTTGGACTTCAGTAAGGCATTTGATAAGGTAGATCACAACCTACTACTTGACAAGATAGAAAAATGTGGGTTAGATAGCATTACCACCAGATGGATTCGTAGCTGGCTGACAGGCCGTACTCAGCGTGTGGTCCTCAATGGAACCGCATCTACATGGAAGGAAGTGTGTAGTGGGGTGCCCCAGGGCTCTGTTCTGGGCCCAGTGCTCTTCAATATCTTCATTAATGATTTGGATGAGGAGATAGATGGGGAACTCATCAAATTTGCAGATGACACCAAGCTGGCAGGAATAGCCAATACTCCAGAAGATAGGCTTAAGATACAGAAGGATCTGGACAGACTCGAAAACTGGGCACTATCTAACAAAATGAAATTCAATGGTGAAAAAAGTAAGGTTCTACATTTAGGGAGGAAAAATCAAATGCACAGGTATAGTATAGGTGGTACCTTGCTCAATAGCAGTAACTGTGAGAGGGATCTCGGAGTCTTAGTAGACAATCACTTCAATATGAGCCAGCAGTGTGCTGCAGCTGCCAAAAAAGCCAACACAGTGCTAGGCTGCATTAACAGAGGGATAGAATCAAGATCAAGTGAAGTACTAATACCACTTTACAATGCTTTGGTAAGGCCACATCTGGAATACTGCATCCAGTTTTGGTCACCACGATGTAAAAAAGATGTTGAGACTCTAGAAAGGGTACAGAGAAGAGCAACAAAGATGATTAGGGGGCTGGAGACCAAAACATATAGGGAACGGTTGCTGGAATTGGGTATGTGTAGTTTAACGAAGAGAAGAGTGAGGGGTGACATGATAGCAGTGTTCCAATATCTCAGGGGCTGCCACAAAGAAGAGGGAGTCAAGCTATTCTCCAAAGCACCTGAAAGCAGGACAAGAAGCAACGGATGGAAACTAGTCAAGGAGAGAAGCAACCTAGAACTAAGGAGAAACTTCCTGACAGTTAGAACAATTAACCAGTGGAACAACCTGCCTCCAGAGGTGGTGAATGCTCCAACACTGGAAGCTTTTAAGAAGAGACTGGACAGCCATTTGTCTGAAATGGTATAAGGTTTCCTGCCTGAGCAGGGGGTTGGACTAGATGACCTCCAAGGTCCCTTCCAACTTTATTATTATTATTATTATTATTATTACTACTATTCTACATGGGGCTGCCCTTGAGGACCACTTGGAGGCTTCAACTGGTGCAGAATGCAGCTGCGCGAGTTGTGATGGGGGCTTCCTGATACTCCCATATAACACCTCTGCTCCGTGAGCTGCATTGGCTTCCAGTTGCCCTCCGGGTGAGATTCAAGGTGCTGGTGATGACCTATAAAGCCCTAAATGGCTTGGGTCCGGGATATCTGAGGGAACACATGCTGCCGGCATCAAGTTCCCTTCGTCCTGTGTGCTCTCACAGGGAGGGCCTTCTCAGGGTGCCACCGGCAAAGGATTGCCAGCGGGCAACCCCAGGGGGAGGGCCTTCTCTGTGGGCGTGCCTGCCCTCTGGAACCAGTTACCCGTAGAGCTTAGGACTGTCCCTGATTTTCGTTTGTTCCGCCGGTACCTGAAGGCCTGGCTCTTTGAGATTTCTGGCCAGGACTGAGGATTTTTTAACTTTTTAACTTATTGTAATTGGGTTTTTAATTAGAGTTATATGGGTTTTAGATTTTAATTAAGGATAATTTAATCTATTTTAATTGTTATTAATTTTTGTATTGTGATGTTGTTTTAATTGCCTTGTGAACCGCCCTGAGTCCTGCGGGAGAAGGGCGGTATATAAGTTTAATAAATAATAATAATAATAATAATAATAATAATAATAATAATAATAATAATAATAATAATAATAATAATAATAATAATAATA
>JAKJMR010016576.1:22717-38278 GCA_024449315.1 Daboia siamensis | reverse complement strand
TAATAATAATAATAATAATAATAATAATAATAATAATAATAATAATATAAAATATTGGAATATTACATTTGAGATTTACAGCAGTGCTGAGATACAAGTATTTGAACTGAACCACATTCTAAACTCTGCAGGAAAATAACTTAGTTAGGACAGTTGGCATTCTCTATCTTCTTCTCTATCTAAATTACATATTTGTAAGTAAAGAAAGAAAGTTTCATAAGGTATTCAATTCCAATAAATTTATGACAGTAGAGATCTATAACTTGGTCAAGAGTCCCACAAGCCTGAGCAACAACTCCAAGAATCATCTTCACCAGAACTAGAACTATATATGTAGTACATTTGTTATAACCAGTGCTTTTTTTGTAAAAGTAGAAGGTGCTAGAACTCACACATCTCATACAACCCGCCTTGCCTAACCTATAAGGTTCCATCCAAAAAAGGTGCTGGAACTCCGTTCTGAGCGTTCTATGACAAAAAAAGCCCTGGTTATAACTCTGTTATAGTTTTGTGCTGGTCCCTGAGTATAATAAAGATTGAAATTGAAACTAACTCTGTTATAGGAAATTGACAAGTCTCTCATTTTCTCACTCATCCCCACCCACTACCAAAGATGTAATTTTAAGGTTATTCTGGATTTATGCTGCTTCAAATCTATGCATAGCTGCAAGGTAAGATTTCCTTTCAAGAAATAAATATATTTTTTCTCCATAAAAGTGGTTAAGAGTGATTCAATAAATCAGGCAGGAAAAGACAGGCAGAAGAAGTTGCTATTTTGTACCCCTACCTGTTAAACCACTGAAATATTTGGATTCTGCAATTTCAAAGGCTGTGAAATGTGTGAAGAAAGAAATAAAATGCAGGAGCAATCATAGTTGTATCAGAATATTAACAACTGCTCAAAACAATTTCCAAGAGAGTGATTCCAAAGAGAAATTGTGAACTTCTTTTTATTGGATGAGTTCACTAGAGTTTACATCTGGATTATTTCATAACAGATTCTTCCAGTAATAGTTAATGGTGATAAAACATTGTGCATGACCAGGAGATCAAACTCCAGCCTCTTTTTATGTGTGTGTAATGTCTGTGAGACATGCTAAAAAGGGACAAGGTTTCAATTGTACAATTACAACCCACCATTTTGACGTCGTTGATCATCAATGCAGAACCCAACTTTGTTGGGTGGGATCTGCATTCGTCTGTATTGTTAACTAGTGTAGATTCCTCCACTGGTAGAAAATTGTAATTTTAAATTGCCCCTTCCAAATTTATTATGCTATGCATTGGTATCAGTTTCTTTGTTCTCCAGTAACTTTCTGTTAAAGAAAACAAAAACTAATAATTATTTATATAAATACAAAACCAACACTAATTGTGATATCTTAGAAAAAATGTCCAACTATCATCACATCCACTACTTGAATATTCTTATGTCTCAGCCTGAAATGTTCTTACAGAACAGCAGCAGCAAATGAAAAGCAGGTTCATTTTGCTACCAACATTGCTGAAAAAGACTACATAGCCAGTTCTGGACTCTCACTTGATAATTAGCTGAATAAATCAAGTCCAGTGTTAAGCATGTTTTTTTTTTACATTAGACATAAGCAAAAGTACTATTTATTATAATTAAATTCAGTTTACCATCTAAAAGATCAATCACTGAATCAGTCTTGAGAACTGTTGCAATTATCACTGTGTAAGAAATTTTATGAACTGGAATAGCCATGAACAAACCAGCCAATGAGAACTGTTTTTGATTAAGACACAGTATTGGCTGTGTGAGGCATGTGTTCCAGCCTAGATCTGGTCATGTCTTAGTCTTTGCTATGTTTGTTTTTTCTGATCTCCAAGTTGAGAGTTGTTGATGTTCCCCATAGCTGAATGAAACTGTATATATCATGCTTATATATATTTTATAGAGAAAGTTTTTCTAAACTATGTCTCCTGCTCATTTTGGAGGGCTTATTTTTCTGCTGGAAAGCTGTAAATCTCTAACAGCACTCCATCTATGACTTTACAGAAAACACAAGTATGTAATTGCTAGCATTCTGCCTGAGATGCTATTACTCTGTTGATTTCTTTCACTATGAAGGCACAGTTCTGCCTCCATGCAAGAAACCCACTCCTGTTCCATTAGCTCTGGAGGCATCTCTGAAAACAGTGTCTCAGTGGAGCATATCCTTCCCACACTAGTTAACAATACAGAAGATTGCAGATTCCATTTCTATCTATGGAGCATTGTGTTTATTGAAAATGGGATTTCAGAGATATTGATACCTCACTACACATTGACTATATTAGGATTTAAGGATTTAGTTTTTGTCTTTTCTATGTTATTCCTGCTCTTCATCCATTAGATTGCTAATATTGGACTCATAATTATGCATTTGTTCTCAGCATACACATTATTTACTGACTCCTCTCCTTGTAAGCTGCAGTTGCCTATTGTTGAATGCTAGTCTTTACCTATTCCTATATTTTCTTCAACAAATCTTGTTTCTATTATAGTTATAAAATTTGCTTTGCTATCTTGCTCAGGATAGATTTTCACTGTCTGGAGCAGTCAGATACATAATGAACTGGCTTTCTACTGGTACTGCACTTGGAGATATTTTTCTGATGATGGGCTCTTCTATCACCACTTCAGTATCTTCCAGAAGTCTGCCCAATGTCTGCCCAGTCTTTTCCTCCCCATAGGGACCACCCTGGGTTCTTCCATTGACATTTTAAATCACCCTGACAGTTCTGTTGCTCCCAGCTCTGAAATGCTCATATTTTTCTGATATGACCATACAAAGCCTATTCCAAAGGACTATTGTTGTAATAGATGTAATGGCGTCCCCATTCTTTAACTGCACTTTGTTGCTGTTGTTGTTAGCTGCGCAGTCGTGTCCAACCCATCGTGAACCTATGGACAATGTTCCTCCAGGCCTTCCTGTCCTCTACCATCTTCTGGAGTCCATTTAAGCTCACCCCTACTGCTTCAGTGATTCCATCCAGCCACCTCATTCTCTGTCGTCCCGTTCTTCTATTGCCCTCAATCTTTCCCAGCATTAGGCTCTTCTCCAGTGAGTCCTTCCTTCTCATTAGGTGGCCAAAGTATTTGAGTTTTAGCTTCAGGATCTGGCCTAAAGAGCAGTCAGGGTTGATCTCCTCTAGGACTGACTGGTTTGATCACTTTGCAGTCCAAGGGACTCACAGGAGTCTTCTCCAGCACCATAGTTCAAAGGCCTCAATTCTTTGGTGCTCAGACTTTCTTATGGCCCAACTTTCACTGCCATACATTGCAACTGGGAAGACCATAGCCTTGACTATACACACTTTTGTTGACAGGGTGATGTCTCTGCTTTTTAGTGTACTGTTTAGATTTGCCATGGCTTTCCTCCCCAGGAGCAATCGTCTTTTAATTTCTTGGCTGCAGTCCCCATCTGCAGTGATCTTGGAGCCCAGGAAAATAAAATCTGCTACTACTTCCATTTCTTCCCCATCTATTTGCCAGGAATTGAGAGGGCTGGATGTCATGATATTGGTTTTCTTAATGTTAAGTTTCAAGCCAAGTTTTGCATTTTCCTTCTTCACCCGCAACAAGAGGCTCTTTAGTTCTTCTTCACTTTCTGCCATTAGAGTGGTATCATCTGCATATCTTAGGTTGTTGATATTTCTTCCGGCAATCTTAATTCCAACTTTTGATTCATCTAGCCCTGCCTTTCTCATGAGGCCTTCTGCATATAAGTTAAATAGGCAGGGCAACAGTATACAGCCTTGCCGGACTCCTTTCCCAATTTTGAACCAATCAGTGGTTCCGTGTCCAGTTCTCACTGTTGCTTCTTGCCCCGCATATAGGTTTCTGAAGAGACAAATAAGATGGTCTGGTACACCCATTTCTTTAAGAACTTGCCACAGTTTGTTATGATCCACACAATCAAAGGTTTTAGCATAGTCAATGAAGCAGAAGTAGATGTTTTTCTGGAACTCCCTAGCTTTCTCCATGATCCAGGGTATGTTAGCAATTTGATCTCTAGTTCCTCTGCCTCTTTGAAGTCCTGTCTGTACTTCTGGTAGTTTTCGATCCACATACTGCTGGAGTCTAGCTTGTAAGATTTTAAGCATAAGTTTACTAGCATGAGAAATGAGTGCAATGGTGCGATAGTTTGAACATTCTTTGGCACTGCCTTTCTTTGGAATTGGAATGTAAACTGACCTTTTCCAATACTCTCACCACTGCTGAGTTTTCCAAATTTGCTGACAAATTTAATGTAGCACTTTTACTGCACAGTCTTTTAAGATTTTGAATAGCTCAGCTGGAATACTGTCACCTCCACTAGCTTTGTTGCTGCTCAGCTTTTCTAAGGCCCACTTCACTTCACATTCTAGGATGTCTGGCTCGAGGTGAGTGACCACCTCATTGTGATTATCAGGGACGTTAAGCTCATTCTTGTATTGTTCTTCTGTGTAATTTTGCCACCTCTTCTCAATCTCTTCTGCCTCTGTTAGGTCCCTGCCATTTTGGTCCTTTATCATGCCCATTTTTGCATGAAATATTCCCTTCATCTTTCCAATTTTCTTGAAAAGATCTCTGGTCCTCCCTATTCTATTGTTTTCTTCTATTTCTTTACACTGTTCACTTAAGAAGGCATTCTTATTTCTTCTAGCTATTCTCTGGAATTCTGCATTCAATTGGGCGTATCTTTCTTTTTCTCCCTTGCCTTTCGCTTCCCTCATTTCCTCAGCTATTTGCAAACCTTCCTCAGACAGCCATTTTGCTTTCTTGCATTTCTTTTTATTTGGGATGGTTTTGGTTGCTACCTGTTGTACAATGTTGTGAACCTCTGTCCATAGTTCTTCAGGCACTCTGTCTATCAGATCTAATTCCTTAAATCTATTTGTCACCTATACTGTATATTCAACAGGGATATGAGTTAAATCATACCTGAGTGGCCTAGTGCTTTTCCCTACTTTCTTCAGTTTAAGCCTAAACTTTCCAATGAGAAGCTCATGGTCTGAACCACAGTCAGCTTCTGGTCTTGTTTTTACTGACTGTATAGTGCTTCTCCATCTTTGGCTGCAGAGCATATTGTCAATCTGATTTCTGTGTTGACCGTCTGGTGATGTCCATGTGTACAGCCATCTCTTGGGTTGTTGGAAAACAGTGTTTGCTATGACCATCATATTCTCTTGACAAAATTCTATCAGCCTGTGCCCTGCTTCATTTTGTACTCCAAGGCCAAACTTCCCTGTTATTCCCATTATCTTTTGGCTTCCTACTTTAGCATTCCAATCCCCCATGATGATAAGGACGTCATTTTTTGATGTTAGTTCTATCAGGTGCTGTAGAGCTTCATAGAACCGGTTTAGCTGCACTAAACCCGTAATATTAAGATGAGGGGGAAGAGAGGCTCAAATTGACCACCATAAATATGTTTCTACTCCAAGAATAATAATAGGAGTGCCACGATAGTCTTTCAATAATTTAGCATACATGTTCAGCTTTACCTCTCTTTCTTACAAACACACACACTATTCCATTAATTGAGGTGGAAATTAATAGAAAACAGATCAAAAGTGTAATATACACAAGCTTCTATTTCGTTAATATCCCCAGCTATTGTATGGCATATCTGCTTTGCTAGGTGAATTTAGCACTCATGCAAAATGCTATATGGCCTAATTAGAGACTTAATACAGGCAGGCAGAAGCATGCAATCTTGCCTTTTGTTTCTTATTAACTGTTAAAAGTTTATCAGAGAAGAGCATAAGGAAATATATATTTAAAGTGGGCTACCTATCCTTCACCTATAATGGTACCTTATTCAATATATTTTAAGTTCTTTTAACATAATGTATCATATTGATAGCAATTTTATTTTAAGTAATTTTGATAGAACTATTTGAAAAATATTTGCCTTTTTTGATAAAGTACAATTTATTTCCTGGATAGTTTGGAATTTAAAGAATGTCTTGGCTGGAAGATTTACATGTGAGATTTGCTATAGTGAAGATGGGATGCGATGAAGAATTTTTGTACAGCATAATCAGGAGGTAGTGAAAATATAGCATTTATATTTCTTATGATGAGGGTGGAAAACCACTTTTTTATTTCTATTTTTTCTTTCTTTTTTTCTTGCATTTTTATTCTCTCTTTTTATTTTTATTTTTTATTTTATTTTTTTTGTATATATTTTATTGGTATTTTTTAACATAACATAAATCATTCAGTAATTTGTAAACAGTTTGTTGCCTGGGTAACATTTATAAGACAATATTTAACAACTGATTTCTATAATCTATATTCCATATGTTAATTTCAGTTGATTTCCCCTTTCCCCAAAGTATCTTTCTTTGCAAAACATTAGATTAAGACAATTCTCATTGTTTTGATAAACAATTAAGTATATAGTTTTTCTAATAATCCTATTTGTCATTTTAGTTGCCTTATCGTAAATCCTGTTACCGTGCTTATTTCCGCTTATTTCTCTCCCCAAATTCTAAATATTCTTACTAGTGGCAATTTTCTCAACAATTAACTACATTTACATTGGTGGATTTAATTCTATTTTTCCATATAAGCCCTCTCATACTTTTATATTTTTTTAATCAATAAGTAAAAAAGTAGAAAGAGAAAAGAAAAGAGGAGACAAAAAAAAAAGAAAAAAAGAAGAAAGACAAAAGTTTAAAAAAAGACAAAAGGACTGAGATACAAAAAATAACATATGACTTAAAATATGTATCCCTCCTAATTTAATATATATTTATTCCCTCAATTTGTTATTGTTTTTGACCATAGCTGAGAATGTATTTAATCTGTTTAAACTTTAAGCATTCCATTCAATAGATCTAATCATCTAATCCTTTAACTCTCATTCAAAACACATTTTTTATGCTTTTCTTATCATCACATTTAAATAACTAAAACATATGCTTTGTTTAAATCATTTCAACTTTTTCTTTAACAGAAAGGGAAAAGAAAAAAAAATGTATTAATTTTTTAAAAAATCATCCCTCTAAGAGTAATATATTCCAAAGTTTTTCCATTTCTTTAGCCATATTCAAACAAATGTTTCTTTTTAAAATATTCTCTTTGATAAGTCCCATCATCTATTTTCTGGATTTCCATTTTAATTTTTTTTCTCTGGCCATTGCCTTTCTTAATCAGTATGTTTTGCTGCATCATTCATTTCCCTGTAAAGTATTTTTTTTCTCATTCTTTTCCTTATCTTCAAAGTTGCTTGGACGTGTTGAAATATTTCCCATTTGAATTAAATCATGATTTTTTTTATTTTATACGGTTCCATCTTTAAGTCTCTGTCCTCAGAATTATGTTCAGTCATCTCTACTGTATTTTCCTGGGAAATTTATTGGAGTGAAATTAAGTTGGAGATAAGTTGATTCATAGTCTAAAGGTTATTCTGTATTTCATTGTAGTTTAAAATCATTGTCATTTGAAATTGTTGCCGCTTATCATATGTTTCCTTTTGTAAAGTATTCACTGCTTCAGATTTGTTACTCTCACTTTGTTTACACAGCTGCATTTCTTAAGAACTTTGAGGGTCAGAGAAAAAAAATCCTCACCCACCAGTAGGTGTCAGCATTTGCTCATTTTTCAGGTCTTTCTAGTCTTTTTTTCTCTCTCTAAAGGATAAGTTTCACTGCTTCCGGTAACTAAAAGGAGGGAGTAGAATCCCCCTCCTTTTTTTTCTGGACATCTCTTATTTTTGGGACTTTCTTCTTCAGGAAAATAGGTAGGATAGAGAAAATCAATATTCTTATCCAGATTCAAGCATGCTGTTTAAAATCCGCTTAGTTTAAAAGCTTATGCCTTCCGTTGTTTTCGGCTATGACTGGACATGGAGTTAGCCAGCCTTTTCTTCTGTTTGTTTCTGGGAGGCTTCTCCTGGACCATTTGGGGAGCCCACCATCTCTCCTAAGTCCCTGGGATTTCCTTCATTCATTCCCCCCCTTCAGGATGGGTTCTGGCCCCTTAGGGTCCCCAACAAAAAGAAATTTCAGCCGAAGGGTTCAGCATTCCGAATCTTCTGACTGCTCCACTGGAAAACCCTCTCTTTTTATTTTTAGAGTCTGTTTTCTTTTGCTATTGTAATTAATACTTTTAATATTTTTTAAAAAATATCTTGACTGAAGATTAGGAAACACAGTTATTTTCAGATTAAGAGTTTAGAAGCTTTTAGTATATAGCAACAGCACTCAGTAGTTTGCTGGGCTGTTTTTTTTTTTTTTGGTGCAAAAAAAACCACAACAACCTGAAGTACTAAACGATAGCAATTATCATGTCTTACTTGACATATCAAAGACAGTGTAGGCCAATGTGAAGATAAAAGGAATTAAAGAGAAAATAGAGATAGGGTAAATTTATGAACAATCATTTATTACCCAGGGGTTTGGGGGAGGAGATATGTTTTTCAGTAGCAGTAGGAAATGCCAAATTAAATAGACCTCTTGATTTTATTCCCTTCCTTTCTACAGCCTGAGGCAGCTCTATCCCTTGATCTAATGGGAGAACCAGTCCTGCATGTATTTTGTTGTATGATATTTAATTGAATCTCTATGTTTTATGGAAGAAAGTTGGAGATAGAAATTTAGATCCAATAAATGATGTTTAAGGGAAAATATATATTCAATTTTTCATGCTTGCTTTTTAGATTCTAAAATGGAAATTAGATTAACCTTTCCTCAGGTTTAGTTACCAAGTTATTCATGATGGCAGTGTCAATGAAATTTGTTTAAGTAAAGTTATTAGGATTAATTTCAAAATGTGTCTCTGAATAAGGAATAGCAAGAACTTCAGTTGGTGAATGTTTTTATTCATTTTTCATGCAGAAGACAAAGTATGGACTACTGTGAATCATGACTTACAAGAGCATTTTCCAGTGATAAGCAACAGACCAGAGAAGCATGCTGTGCTACAGCTTAATTACAGTGCCACCATGGATCAAATCTCAGCCATCACTGGTAGTGCCGAGTATTGTAAACAGTTTATCTCCTATGTCTGTAAACTGTCAAGACTGCTGAATACACCAGGTAGGCTAAAGGTAGAAAGTTATTGCTACCTTTATTACAATTTTTTTTATTTGGCCATGAGACCACTCCAGGGGTAAGCTAAAGATGGAATGTTATTGCTGCTGTTAGGAAAAAATGTCCAGTTTTGCAACAAGTTGAAATCATATCCAAAATAAGCTTTGAAGTCAGAAATACTTATACAGTTGCATGAAATGAATCAATTTATGATACAGATATTTAAAAATGAAATAAAAAGGTAAAGGTAAAGGTTCCCCCGCACGTGTGCTAGTCGTTTCCGACTCTAGGGGCCGGTGCTCATCTCTGTTTCAAAGCCGAAGAGCCAGCCCTTGTCCGAGGACGTCTCCGTGGTCATGTGGCTGGCATGACTAGACGCCAAAGGCGCACGGAACGCTATTACCTTCCCACCGTAGTGGTCCCTATTTTTCTACTTGCATTTTTACGTGCTTTCGAACTGCTAGGTTGGCAGGAGCTGGGATGAGTAAAAAACGCTCACTTTGTTACGCGGCACTCGGGAAAAAAACTGAACAGAAAAAACAAGCACTCTAATTACACATCCAGACATCAGTATTTGCTGTGGTCATTCTTTTCGTGTAAAAATGATGTGTTTGTTTAGTCACTTAATTACAGGTGTTCAAAAATACAAATATTACATGGGTTGAGGGAAGGAAATAATGACAATATTCTGAAGTGCATTAATCTGAAGAACAGCACTCATTATATTAAAAAGAGCCTTGGTGGAGCAGTGGGCTAATGCCTCTTTAAGTAACACCAGCTGCCTGCAATTAGTGCAGGTTCGCATCCCACCAGGCTCAAGGTTGACTCAGCCTTCCATCCTTCCCAGGTAGGTAAAATGAGGACCCAGATTGTTGGGGGCAATAAGCTGACTTTGTTATAATGCCACTTGGGGTGTGTGTGAAAGCCCTAACAAGCAGGCATATACATAGAATGAAGGCTACTGCTAAGCTTGTAAGCCGCCCTGAGTCTTCGGAGAAGGGCGGGATATAAATGTAATAAAAATAAATAAATAAAAAATAAATAAATACTGGGAATGATAAAATGTGTCTGAAATTTTCAGTAACTGCCTTTTCAGTCTGGTGTAGAATTGTGTCATTTTCTTTGTCAAGTGTGGATAATTTGTGCCTTGGGAACCATTCCAGAAATTGCTGATAAATGTATAACCATTAGCAACTCTCAAAAGATTTACCCTTAGCTTGGAAAAAGTTGCACATCTATGTGCTGTACTGAGGGGGAATAGGGCTGTCATTAATTGTTAAATTTGGTGTGTAAAACTGTCACATTACAATATGTTGTCCATCTTTCCTCCCTCTTCTGAAAATGAGTATAATACCCAGCTACTGCTTCAGCCCAAAGTATAGAACTGTCAGCTAAACAAAAGTAGAAAACATTTCAATCACTCTGAAGGACATCCAGATTTTTGAAATTTACTTATCAAAAACAGATGAGTTAATTTTTTCATAAATAAATATTTAGTGTAAACTTTAAAATTGTGCTATTTTCAATTTCGTAATCCTAGAAGCAGACTTTTTTTAAGAATATCCTATTGTTTTACTAAGAAAACATTTATTACATGTTTTACTTTCTTTTTTGTGATAAACCATTTCAGGACTGAAAATGTTTGATAAATGTATTTTTTTCTATCTCTTTCTCATCCAGAAGTGGTAGAGAGGAAAATATCTTACTATAGATTATTTAAATACATTGTTAATATACATTGTGGGAGGGTATTGTATGCATTGTACTATGTGGAATAGACTGAACTCATCAGCAAGAGTGATTGTACTTGGTTATATAATGAAAAAGCAGAAGCTGATATCATTTGTCTTTCATTCAATGTTCATTCTTGTCCTAAACCCCTTTCTGTTTACTGTTTGAGAATACTGTCTTGTAATACATAATGGTATTTCTACCTATCTCAGAATACAAGCATTTGTGTAACTTCTTTTCCTCAGGGATTTCATAAATAAATCACAATATGCCAACAGAAAAAGACTGGCTAAAATTGGGATTGTTATTATTTTGTGAGCTGAATAATATTTGTGAAATTATCAAAGTAAATGTTTCTGTTCAAAAAATAGCTGACAATTCAGATATTTGTCTTTTGATTGTTTCACATGCTGTACAGGCATACTTATATTCTTGTAGTAGTATGCATAGAACCATAGAAAATGTCAGAAGTGTAGATATTGGCCAGTCCAACCCACCAAAATTTTTAATCCATGTCAAGATTGCAGCAAATCCAATTGTAGGGATCAAATGACCATAGGAAGCAAATTTTAAAAAATAAAATCAATTGTTGCTATTAGAAGCTATTAGAGGACAAAGAAGCAATATTCATCTATTTTTTCCTCACTTACAGTAGTATAGTAGGAAAAAGAAGAGAGAAAAATAAAAGACAGTGCTACTTTCTTAATGAAAATAATGTAGTCTATTGAAAACTATCCATCCATCCATACAGCTATCCATCATCCACATATCCATCTTTTTTTTTGTTCAGCTTGAAAAACCAATAAAGGGAGAAGGCAGACTGCCTGAAAATGGCTGTAATGAAACAATGCTAAGATTCTAGATACTATGTGGCATATTGCCACCAGCTTAGTTTTCTTAGCATTCATATCTGTGGAATGGCAAGCACCTTTCCATTCCACATTTAATAAGACTTTGTTGTTGTTGTTAGTTGCAAAGACCTATCACGACCCTATGAACAACATTCCTTCAGGCCTTCCTGTTCTCTACCATCTTCTGGAGTCCATTTAAGCTCACCCCTACTGCTTCAGTGACTCCATCCAGCCACCTCATTCTCTGTCATCCCCTTCTTCTCTTGCCCTCAACCTTTCTCAGCATTAAGCTCTTCTCCAGTGAGTCCTTCCTTCTCATTAGGTGGCCAAAATGTTTGAGTTTCAACTTCAGGATCTGGCCTTCTAAAGAGCAGTCAAGGTTGATCTCCTCTAGGACTGACTGGTTTGAACACCTTGGAGTCCAAGGGACTCGCAGCAGTATTCTCCAGTACCATAATTCAAAGGCCTCAATTCTTTGGTGCTCAGCCTTTTTTACGGTCCAACTTTCACAGCCATACATTGCAACTGGGAAGACCATAGCTTTGACTATATGCACTTTTGTTGGCAGGGTGATGTCTCTGCTTTTTAGTGTACTGTTTAGATTTGCCATGGCTTTCCTCCCCAGAAGCAATCGTCTTTTAATTTCTTGGCTGCAGTCCCCATCTGCAGTGATCTTGGAGCCCAGGAAAATAAAATCTGTTACTACCTCCATTTCTTCCCCATCTATTTGCCAGGAATTGAGAGGGCCGGATGTCATGATATTGGTTTTCTTAATGTTAAGTTTCAAGCCAGCTTTTGCACTCTCTTTCTTCATCTGCAACAAGAGGCTCTTTAGTTCCTCTTCACTTTCTGCCATTAGAGTGCATATCTTAGGTTGTTGATATTTCTTCCGGCAATCTTAATTCCAACTTTTGATTCATCTAGCCCTGCCTTTCTCATGATGTGGTCTGCGTATAAGTTAAATAGGCAGGGTGACAGTATACAGCTTTGCCAAACTCCTTTCCCAATTTTGAACCAATCTGTGGTTCCATGTCCAGTTCTCACTGTTGCTTTTTGACCTGCATATAAGTTTCCCAAGAGACAAATAAGATGGTCTGGTATGCCCATCTCTTTCAGAACTTGCCACAGTTTGTTGTGATCCACACAATCAAAGGCTTTAGCTTAGTCAATGAAGCAGAAGTAGATGTTTTTCTGGAACTCCCTAGCTTTCTCCATGATCCAGCGTATGTTGGCAATTTGATCTGTAGTTCCTCTGCCTTTTCAAAATCCTGCCTGTGCTTCTGGTAGTTCTCGATCCACATACTACTGGAGTCTAGCTTGTAGGATTTTAAGCATAACGTTACTAGCATGTGAAATGAGTGCAATGTTGCGATAGTTTGAACATTCTTTGGCACTGCCTTTCTTTGGAATTGGAATGTAAACTGACCTTTTCCAATACTCTCACCACTGCTGAGTTTTCCAAATTTGCTGACAAATTTAATGTAGCACTTTTACTGCACAGTCTTTTAAGATTTTGAATAGCTCAGCTGGAATACTGTCACCTCCACTAACTTTGTTGTTGCTCAGCTTTCCTAAGGCCCACTTCACTTTACATTCTAGGATGTCTGGCTCGAGGTGAGTGACCACCTCATTGTGATTGTCAGGAACGTTAAGCTCATTCTTGTATAGTTCTTCTGTGTAATTCTGTCACCTCTTCTTAATCTCTTCTGCCTCTGTCAAGTCCCTGCCATTTTGGTCCTTTATCATGCCCATTTTTGCATGAAACATTCCCTTCATCTCTCCAATTTTCTTGAAGAGATCTCTAGTCCTCCCTATTCTTTTGTTTTCTTCTATTTCTTTGCACTGTTTATTTAAGAACGCATTCTTATCTCTTCTAGCTATTCTCTGTAATTCTGCTTCAGTTGGGTGTATCTTTCTTTTTCTCCCTTGCCTTTCGCTTCCCTCCTTTCCTCAGCTATTTGCAAAGCTTCTTCAGACAGCCATATTGCTTTCTTGGATTTCTTTTTTCTTTGGGATGGTTTTAGTTGCTACCTCTTGTACAATGTTGTGAACCTCCATCCATAGTTCTTCAGGCACTCTGTCTATCAGATCTAATTCCTTAAATCTATTTGTCACCTCTACTGTATATTCATCAGGGATATGATTTAGTTCAAACCTGGCCTAGTGCATTTCTCTACTTTCTTCAGTTTAAGCCTAAATTTTGCAACTAAGCTCATGGTCTGAGCCACAGTCAGCTTCTGGTCTTATTTTTACTGATAATAATAAGACTTACTTTTACATAAGTGGGTGCAACACTTAAGCCTAATGTTTATGGACAGGAATGTTTAGTAGATAAAGGTAAAGGTAAAGGTTCCCCCGCACATGCGTGTTAGTCGTTTCTGTCTCTAGGGGCCAGTGCTCATCTCCGTTTCAAAGCCGAAGAGCCAGCGCTTGTCCGAAGACTTCTCTGTGGTCATGTGACCGGCATGACTAAATGCCAAAGGCGCACGGAACGCTGTTACCTTCCCACTGTAGTGGTCCCTATTTTTCTACTTGCATTTTTTACGTGCTTTCGAACTGCTAGGTTGGCAGAAGCTGGGACGAGTAACAGGCGCTCATTCTGTTACGCGGCACTCGGGATTTGACCTGCCAAACTGCCGACCTTCTGATCCACAAGCTCAGCGTCCTAACCCACTGAGCCACCACATCCCTTCATTTAGTAGATACCAAACTATTAAAGCACAATTGTTACTAAGGGAATGTGGGAATATTTTTCAATTAAAAACATACCTATTGGATGAAACTAGGGTGGATGACTTTTGTTTGTGTGTATATGTGTGTGTGTACTATATGCAAATATTTCTGTTTTACTCTTTACAAATGCAAAGATAGATAGATAGATAGATAGATAGATAGATAGATAGATAGATAGATAGATAGAGATAGACAGGGCTTTTTTTCTCATAGAATGCTCAGAACGGAGTTCCGGCACCTTTTTTGGATGGAACCTTGTAGGGTAGGCAAGGCGGGTTGTATGACATGTGTGAGTTCCGGCACCTTTTTCTTTTACAAAAAAAGCACTATAGATAGATATAGATATAGATATAGATATAGATATAGAGATAGAGATAGAGATAGAGATAGAGATAGAGATAGAGATAGAGATAGAGATAGAGATAGAGATAGAGATAGAAATAGAGAGATAGAGAGATAGAGAGATATACATACATACATACATACACCCAGAAACACACACACACACACACACACATACAAAATGTATATTTCTAACTTAATAAAACCTTCAAGGCCATGTTATGCAAGAATTGATATACTACTAAAACTCATGCTTCTACAACACAAGGCTTAGTAGTATATATTAGTTGGGCAAAACAAGGCATCAAAGGACAACAATTTTTGAACTAAAGTACCTCAAGCACTATTGCAATCTTTTACTCCCTTCTGTATCCAGTAGCAGATACTTACTGACTGCTTGGAAAGGAAGGGAAGGGAAGGGAAGGGAAGGGAAGGGAAGGGAAGGGAAGGGAAGGGAAGGGAAGGGAAGGGAAGTTAGTTAAAATTAAGATGCTGGCTTAGAAATCATGAGAGTGTGACTTGTAATCCTGGCTTAGACATGAAAGCTAGCTGGGTAACCTTGAATCAGTCACCCACCTCACCGGGTTGTTGTTGTAGAGAAAAAGGAGGAGGAATAGAATAGAATAGAATAGAATAGAAATAGAATAGAATAGAATAGAATAGAATAGAATAGAATAGAATAGAAAAATAACTTTATTGTCACTTTAAATGTACACTAATAAGCATACATTAAAATGAGATCTTGTTACATATAACTCTCAAAGGGTAACCACCTCCAATATATACTACATAAACATGACTAGATAGATAGATAGATAGATAGATAGATAGATAGATAGATAGATAGATAGATAGATAGATAGATAGATAGATA
>JAKJMR010016576.1:4136-22554 GCA_024449315.1 Daboia siamensis | reverse complement strand
CCCCTAGAGTCGGAAACGACTAGGGGCCGGTGCTCATCTCCGTTTCAAAGCCAAAGAGCCAGCGCTTGTCCGAGGACATCTCCGTGATCATGTGGCCGGCATGACTAGACGCCAAAGGCGCACGGAACACTGTTACCTTCCCACCGTGGTGGTCCCTATTTTTCTACTTGCATTTTTATGTGCTTTCAAACTGCTAGGTTGGCAGAAGCTGGGACAACAGGTGCTCACTTTGTTACGCGGCACTCGGGATTCGACCCGCCAAACTGCCGACCTTCAGATCGACAAGCTCAGCATCCTAACCCACTGAGCCACTGCATCCCTTTTATACCCACATACACACACATATATGGACTAGAGAAACAACACAGTCTAGTTTGGATGTATACATATACATGGCAAGAAAAACGAATCTTGCGAATTTATCAGATGGATGGCATAGGGGACATAGCTTTTACAGAATTTGGTAGTTCTGCTATAAATAGTTTGAAACCTCCTTCCAGAGGGGAGCAATAGAAGCAGATTGTAAAGTGGGTGTGTGGAGTCTCTAACAATGCTTTGAGCTCTAAGCACATAGCGCTTATAAGCAGTGTCCTGAATCAGAGAAGCAGGCTTCTTATAATCTTCTCAGCTTTCTTTACCACTCTCTGTATGGACCTTCCATCTCAGACACTGCTACCACAAACCAAACAGTTATGCAGTTTGTTAAGATGCTCTCAATTGTGCCTTTGTAAAAAGTGGCTTTCCTCATCCAATGCAGGAAATGCAGATGTTGGTTTGCATGCTTCACTAAGCATGACATGTGGAAAGACCAAGTCAGATTGTTAATTATCTGCTCCCCCAAATACTTAATACTGTTGACCACCTCTATAGCTGCAGCCTTGATACAGAGAGGAATATGGCTATGCCTCCTCTTTCTAAAATCTACAATGATCTCTTTTGTTTTATTAACATTCAGAGCCAGGCTACTTTTATTGCACTAGTCCACCAGAGCCTTCACTTCTTCCTCATAAGCATCTTCATTGTCATCCCAGATAAGACCCATCACTGCCAGGTCATCCACATACTTCATAATATGATTAGTAGCAGATTTAGCATAGCAGTCATGTCAAGAGTATTGTGTATCTTATTTACAAAAATAATAAAGGTGAGATAAAAATGGAAGGAAGGAAGGAAGGAAGCAAGCAAGCAAGCATTTTTAATGCTTTCTTCAAGGAAATCAATTTGGCAGAAAGCCATAAATTGCTCCCACTCCTTTGCTTTTTTGTACATCCATGGCCATTCTATTTCTCCATTTAAGTAAGGAAATATATATGAAACATTGACCCAGCTAAACATGAGTTGTCTAATATTTTATAATGCAATATGTATTATTATACTACATTACACTACAGTACTTCTTTGAGCCAAATATTGTATGGCAAAATTTGGAGAAGTATAAAAGTATGTTCAATAAATGATTCTGATAATCCAATTCTCAGTTAACACTCTATATATTGTTCAAGACTCACTTGATTTAGGTTACTTCTGGAATCCTAAATAGATATTTTATAATCTCCAACAGAAGAGTTAGAATGACAAACAGAATACTAGGGTTCGAAAGAGAACAGCTGGAAACTGTCTTGGTGAATGATGTATTTACAGATTTTGATTTTGGGGAGGGAATATGTGCATAGAATAGTCCAAAGTGCATATTCTGCCAGAGAAAAGTTCCTTGAGGATGGGCTCCAGTATGAATCTGAAAGCTTGAAAAACTAAACCTCTGTCCCTGGTGAACAACCCAGATAGGGTTGGTCATAATATTTTACTTACATCTGTGCTTATGGATGTGTCACTATGTGGATAGTAGAGACAGAAAAAGAAGCATTTGAAAAATAGAATTTCAATCAAATAACTGTTACTAATACTAAGGTTTGTTGGATTCAGAGAGTAAATTTTTCAATTAAAATAAATTCTTAAGGTCTTAGAATCCCATATGCTACTTGTTATCTTCTCAAATAATCAAATGTGACTTTATACCATTTTAATAACATTTCATAATGCCTTGATAAGACCACAATTGAATATTGCATTTAGTTTGATCACCACAATATAAAAAAGATGTTGAAACTCTGGAAAGAGTACAGACAAGAGAAACAAAGATAATTAGGGGGCTGGAAATTAAAACATATAAAGAACAGTTGCAAGAATTGGCTGTGTCTAATCTAGTGAAAAAAAGACTGGGGTGATATGATAGCAGTCTTCCAATATCTGAAGGGCTGCCACATGTAGAGGGGGTCAACCTATTTACCAAAGCTGTCAGAATCCATTTATATTATATTCATAAATGTATGTTTAAAACATTATTCCATCGATTCTGCCATTTCCCGAGGAGGAAGGAACGAATGTGGATTCAGCCTGCCTTAGGCATTTCAAAGATTCAGAGAAGTCTTTTGAACTGGGGGAACAAAAGAAAGAGTAGGATAGGAGGCATCTGGCTTGTGTCTCCTTTTGAATTTGTAAGGAAAAAAGCAATAACCATAAAAATCCAAAGTTCCTTTTTCCTACGAAAGGGATAACATGAAGTTAATGATGGGGGGCTGACCAAATGGGGCTAGGGAAGGGGGGTTGAACAGGGAACTCTTTATAAGGTTTCAATTTGTAGAACAATATTAGATCCTGTCTTGTATTCCCACAGCCAAGCATGTCATAGTAAAGATTCCTTTTGGACTAGAATTGGCTCCAAGAGTTTTGTCTTCCTAAGACGTGGTTTGGGGTGGGTCCTGACAAAAGCACTAGAAGAGAAAAAAAAGAGCAATGGGTGGACACTAATCAAAGAGAAACCAACCTAGAACTAAGGAGAGATTTCCTGGCAATGAAAACAAGAAACCAGGGGAACAGCTTGCCTACAGAAGTTGAAGGTGCTCCAACATTGGAGGTTTTAAAAGAAGAGATTGGACAAATATTTGTCTGAAATTGTATAGAGCCTCCTGCTTGAGCAAGGGATTGGACCAGAAGACCTCCAAGGTCCCTTTGAATTATGTTATTCTTTTATAGCCATACTCAAGAAGAACATTAAAATCTTTTACTGTCACTTGAGAGAGCATAGTATACTTTGCAGAAAGGTATGAAATTTCTTATATTATCTCAGTTTGATTTGTATTAACTTAGTTTTAAAAAATTCAAATCCATCTTATTCTATTCAAATGCATTTACCCGGTATATCATTCCATAGGTAAATAGAATGCTTAATTTATTAGAGATTATGTGAACCAAACATAAAATCCTGAATGTTCTTGTCATATTTGTAATATTATCTCCACAGGACTATTTGGAAACCCTCTGTTTAATATTTTGCCTTCGATTTTGTAATGGATAAAAAAATGGAAATCAACAGAATTTTTTTAAAAAACTATCCTTGGCTTGTAGCACAGCTATCCTGCCAAAATAATATTCTACTGAATGCTGTAAAATATGATATATTTAAAATTAGCAGATAAAACTTATTACATATAAAATTTAATGTAGCTATTACTTTTGGTTATTCTAGTTAAGACTTATTGCCTATCTCTTAACAGAACTCCCCCACATGCAGCTTCAATAGGGGAGTAAAATTATGTACTTCTATGAACCATTTTACAAGTTCTGGTTGGCTAAAATCAATTTGAAACTTCTCTTTCATCCCACAAAGTAAGATTATAAGGTATTTACGTAGGTAGACCACAGTTCTTCTTTATGTATTTCTAAACTTTTACATTGTATTTTTATTAGCAATTTTTAGTGTATTAATTATACTGTGCAATGTTTATTATATCATTCATTACTATATAACAACCTTTCTGTATATCGAACCCATGGCAGTCAAACTCTATGGCAATCACACAAAGGGAGTGTCTGACTTTAAATAGAACAATTGTATCACACAGAAAACTTATTTTAATATGTAGATTTACAGGAATTAAGGGGGAAAATATACTGTATAAAGCAGAGTATCTAAACTTCCCATGACAAAGTCTCTTCTTTCCTTCTATCTCATAAAGGCTTTAACTATCTTTCTTCTCAACTAAAGCAACAATTCCAACACTTACTATAGCTACTAATCCTTCCTTCCCTTTTCAGTTTTTCACTAAGAAGGAAAAATAAACAGTTGTTGTAAAGGTGTAGAGAAATGGCTAATGGAAAAAAACTGGAGGCCTCAAATCTCTTCTCCATAAGTCTTTGGACTTGGCATATTGACCTCACCTTCTCCTTCAGGTTAGTGACTTGGTAGCTTTTATTGCTATTGCTTAGTTTCCAGAGTGCTTCATTTGGTGTTTTCTAATTAAACATAATGTTTGAAGAAGATATAAATCTCATAACAGGTGCTGCCTTACTATGATGAGAATGGAGCTAATTTCAAAAATTCTGCCTCTTGATCATCTATAGGTCATCATCTTCATCAGGCATTCAGTCATGTCTGACCCTTGGCTACTCTATGGACCAGCATGCTCCATGCCCCTCTATCTCACACTGCCTCCTTCAGATCCAAGTCCTGGTGTCATCCTTTATAGTGTCCAGCCAATGGGTACTAGGGCAGCATTTTCTCTTTTTTCCACTGATCACTCTCAGCATGACTGACTTTTCAAGTAAGTGAGCTCTCATGACATGACCAGTATGACAGCCTCTGTTTGGCAATCTTGGCTTCAAGTAATATTTTTTGGTGAGATTTGGTCTAGGGCTTCCTTGTTTGTTAGTTTTGCAGTCTTTGGGATGTGTAATAATCACCTCCAGCACCACAGTTCAAAGGTGTCTACGTTCTTCTTTTTCAGAGTCAAAGTTTTGCAGCTGTAAGTAGCAACTGGAAAAAATTTTGCACTGACTAACCTGCATTTGGTTGTAAGCAGTGCTTTTTTTCTAAAAAAATAAAAAAAGGTGCCGGTACTCAGAGGTGCTGTCACTGGGACTGATACCAGTGTCTGTAAGAACCCCCTCTTGCTACGTTGTCATTGCCCCTCCTTTGCACCCCTGCCCCTGTGGCTCAGAACCACAGGCCATGGAGATTCCCCTCCCCACTGTCGCCATGGGGATTCCTCTCCTCGCAGTTGCCACGCCGCAGCCCGTGCTGAGCCCCCACCCGGAGCTTCTCCAAACTGTGACAGCTTTTCCTCATGGCAGTGGCCTCCGGCGCTGAACAGCTGATGGCCTCCAGCACCAGCCCTGATACCAGCTGAAGATGTCCAGGCTGTGGGCCGCCTGGCGTCTCTGGTGCCAAACAGCTGATGGCCTCCATCACCAGCCCTGACACTCATTCACTTACTACCCCATCACTTCCAAATGCAGTAAGTGAATAAGCAAGCAAGTAGCATTTGGAAGTGTTTGGAAGTGACGGGGCAGTAAGTGAGTGTGTGAATGAGCAAATGGCGTTTGGAAGTGATGGGGCAGTAAGTGAGTGTGTGAATGAGCAAATGGCATTTGGAAGTGATGGGGCAGTGAGTGAATGAATGAGCAAATGGCATTTGGAAGCATTTGGAAGCATTTAGAAGTGACGGGGCAGTGAGTGTGTGAATGATCAAATGGTGTTTGGAAGCAACGGGGCAGTAAGTGAGCAAGTGAGCAAGAGGCCTTTGAAAGAGATGGAGTGTGTGGGGGAGAGACTGAATGAGGTGCCTTTGAAAGAGATGGAGGAGTGAGTAAAAGCGACTGGAGGCTTTTGTGACCAAAGTGTGAGTGAGAGGGGGGGCTTTTGCGAGCGAAGGGTGAGAGAAAAATGGAAAAGTGAGGGGGAGAAGGGAAAAAGAAAAGGCACTGACTTCTGACTTCCTCTGTTGCAGGAGTAAAAGGAAATATTAACACTGAACCTCAACTTTTTACTTTTCTATAATATTATAAACTAGCCATTTCTATAACAATAAATGAATCTAACCAGTGAAACCCAAAATACCCCCCCCCCTTTTTTTTAGTCATCAAGTTTTTGACACCTTGTTAAGCACTGGTGGTACTTGAATATTGTCATGTCCTAAAAGTGGTACAATTTCTGAAAAGGTTGAAAAGCCCTGGTGTAAGTGCAGCCTAAATTGTTTATTGCCATCCTATTTGCAAATAATATCTTACTTACCTTGTTGAGTTGGTGTTGTTGGGCAGCAGGGAGGGGTGCAAAGTTCCTGCCTTCACTGCAGACAACTTTCCTGTGCAATGTTTGCCAGCCGGGTCTTTTGGTGCTCTCAGCAGCAATTCCTATTGGCTTTCGAAAGCCAATAAACTTTTGAAAGCTAATAAAGGGAGTAGCACAGCTTGTGCAAAAGCTTTTTTTTTTTTGCAAAAAAAAAAGGTGCCTGAACGCCGTTCTGAGCGTTCTATGAGAAAAAAAGCCCTGGTTGTAAGGCTGATGTCTTAATCTTTCAGATGTTATTTGTGCCAGACTTTGCAGTTCTTCCAAGTGCTTCTGTCTTCTATATCAAGGCTGCAGTTACCACTTTGGTTGATTTTAGAGCCCAGGAAGATGAATTCCTTTACTTTTTCGATGGTTTCATTATCAATCTGCACTCTGACTGGTATATTCTCTACAGTTGTCACTATTTTTGTTTTCTTGATATTTTTTTTCTTGATATCATTGCACCAGCCTCTGCCCTCAGCCCGCCTCAGCAGAGAGTCCCCCTGCTGGTCTGGCTCAATAAATCAGGAGAAACACTGACAGTTTAAATGAATATGAAGATTCAGTGCAAGCTTATGAGAGTGAGTGAGTGAATGAACAAGTGAGGGAGTGAATGAGTGAATGAGCAAATGGTGTTTGGAAGCGATGGGGCAGTAAGTGAGGGAGTGCATAAGCAAATGGTGTTTGGAAGCGATGGGGCAGCAAGTGAGGGAGTGCATGAGCAAATGGTGTTTGGAAGCAATGGGTTAGTAAGTGAGGGAGTGAAGTGCAAATGGCATTTGGAATGAGTAACCTCAAGGCAAAATCTGGAGCAGGAGTCCTGGAGTGAGGAGGAGAGATGGAGGAGTAATACCTCCCTAAAAAACCTTGGTCCAGCTGGCCCGGCTGGTAGCACCTCATAAGGGCCCCTTTCCAGGGTTATAGGAGAAGACGGTCAATGGCTTTGAAGGTGGAAGAGGGCTCTATGCCCCAATGGCAGATAAAATGGCAGAACCATCTTCTAGGAGAAGGGAAACTCTGATTTTAAACCTCCACTGCCTTGTGACTATATCTACTACTGGAAAAGGCTTCAGGAGTCAACCTTGAGGCAAAATCTGGAGCCGGAGTCCTGGAAGCAGTTCGTGACTATGTACAATCACATTCTGGTAACTGGAACTGTTACCAGCTGGAACTAACCATATTGGCTTTGCCGTTCCATTGGACTATTTCAGCGATGTGGAGAGGGGGAATCTGCTGCTTGGATAACAATCTATCCTCCATATTAATTTACCCAGGCCTCGTGCTCTGGAGAGGACACTCCAGCTTTGCATACAGCATTGAAACAACATGGGAAGTGGCAGTTACCATTATAAGTCTTTGCTTGATTGGCATAGAACGTGATGCCAGGGGCTACTTTTGACAGTGGGAGAGATCATTGTACCTTATTGGGCAGCTACCGCCCTCCTTAAGCTGGGCAGTCCCCAGCCAGTAAGGTGCTGTCCTGCCATGGTCTTTTAACCTCACAGGGTGCGTGGGGTTTAGGGTCAAGCCAACAAGCAGATCGATAACTCTGCACCATGCAACAAACATAAAAAAATTTTAGCCCTAAAGTTGGACACTTGGAATGTTCAGACAATGACCCCCAGACTTTCTGATGATTTGCAAGAAATAGATGACATACGTAAGACAACTGTCATCAACATGGAGCTGAGCAGACTGCAGATGGACATCATTGCCCTTCAAGAGACAAGGCTGTCAGACTCGGGATCTGTTAAGGAGACAAACTTCTCATTCTTCTGGCAGGGAAAACCATCAAATTAGATTAGGGAATATGGGGTTGGCTTTGCAGTCAGAAACACCCTACTAGGATTCATTACACCTGCTGCACGAAATGAAAGAATACTGTCCTTGCAGCTCCACTCATCAGCAGGGCTGGTTACTCTTATTAGCGCATATGCACCGACATTATCATCCTCAGTAGAATCCAAAGACAAATTATATGTTGATCTAGCTGCTACTATCAAGAAAATCCCTGAGAAACAACCACTATTTATCCTTGGCAATTTTAATGCCAGAGTTGGAGCTAATTATAGTTCTTGGCCCACTTGCTTAGGTCAGTTCAGCGTCGGGAAGATGAACGAACATGGCCAACACCTGCTGGAGCTTTACTGCTACTATAGTTTTTGTGTTAGGAATACATTCTTTAAAACAAAGCCTCAACAGAGTCTCTTGGAGACATCCAAGACTGAAGCATTGGCACCAGCTCAACTTGATTCTTACCAGGCGCTCCAACCTTCCCAGTATTACAATCATACACAGCTATCAGGGTGCTAATTGCGATACAGATGACTCCTTGGTGTGCAGTAAAATAAAACTGAAAACAAAGAGATTGTATCACTCAAAGAAGGAAGGAAGACCACAAATTGACATCAGCAAGACCTGCGAACAGGGCAAAGTGGAGGAATTTGCACAAGCACTCAAAGAAACTCTCCCAGGTCTGGCTGAAGCAAATGCATCTGAACGATGGGAATATTTCAAGAATGCTGTTTATAACACCATCTTGTCAATCTTTGGTAAAGAGATCAGAAAGACAGCAGATTGGTTTGAAGCCCATTCAGAGGAGCTGACGCCAGCCATCGAGGAAAAAAAGGAGAGCTCAAATTGCATATAAAGCCTGTTCCAGTGAGCGCAACCTACAGGTTCTGTAAGCTGCTCATAGCAAAGTCTAACAGACCACCAGGAGATGTGCTAACAATTATTGGCTGCAGCTTTGCTCTCAGATCCAGATAGCAGCTGGCACAGGCAACATCAAGGGGATGTATGATGGTATCAAGCAGGCCTTACGTCCAACACAGAAGAAATTTGCCCCAATGAAGTCTGCTACAGGCGAGGTTATCCAGCACCGAGCACAGCAGATGGCACATTGGGTGCTGCATTACTCTGAGTTATATTCCAGAGAAAATGGGGTAACTGAAGAAGCATTAAATAATATTGAGTGCCTGCCTGTCTTTTTTTTTATTTTTTTTATTGAAAAGTTTTACAAAGTTTAAGAAACATATAAATTGAACCCCCCTCCCCATCACCCCGCCCGACTTTCCTCCTCCCCCTGACTTCCCAAAGCAGAATACAGGGTATTATGTATAACAATCTTATACAAACTTATGCTAAATATCTGTTAAAACATTAACAAATCTTCCACTCTTTAACTCCCTTATAACAAAACTATAATAATTATAATTGCTAGAGATTATTCATAAGCTGGGGACGCGGTGGCTCAGTGGGTTAGGACGCTGAGCTTGTCGATCGGAAGGTCGGCAGTTTGGCGGGTCAAATCCTGAGTGCCGCGTAGCAGAGTGAGCGCCTGTTACTCGTCCCAGCTTCTGCCAACCTAGCAGTTCGAAAGCACGTAAAAAATGCAAGTAGAAAAATAGGGACCACTACAGTGGGAAGGTAACAGCGTTCCGTGCGCCTTTGGCGTCTAGTCATGCCGGCCACATGACCACAGAGAAGTCCTCGGACAAGCGCTGGCTCTTCGGCTTTGAAACAGAGATGAGCACCGGCCCCTAGAGTCGGAAACGACTAGCACGCATGTGCGGGGGAACCTTTACCTTTACCTTATTCATAAGCTATTTGAAACTTTTTAGTTCCATATTTATTTTGAATATAATCAATCCATCTTCTCCATTCCAAAATATATTTTTCTTGTGATTGTTCTTTCAAGTAAGCTGAAACTTTTGCCATTTCAGCCATGTCCATTACTTTAAGTGTCCATTGTTCTATTGTTGGTAAGTCTTCTTTCTTCCAATATTGCACCACCAGAAATCTGGCTGCCGTTATTAAATGTAACATCAATTTGGTTTCTATAGCAGAACTGTCCAAGATAATACCCAGTAAAAATAATTGTGGAGTAAATCTTATCTTTTTCTTAAAAACCTTTTGAAGAAGCCACCATATTTTTATTCAAAAAGCTTTAACATTTTTACATGTCCACCATATATGATAATAAGTTGCCTCTTCACTACCACATCTCCAGCACTTAGATGGTTGATTTGGATACATACATGATATTTTTTTAGGATCTAAATGCTATCTATAAAACATTTTATAAAAATTCTCCCTTAAGTTTTGCGCTTGTGTAAATTTTACATTCTAACCCAGATTTTTCCCCAAGTGTCCATCATTATAGGTTCTTGAATATTCTGAGCCCATTTTATCATACAATCTTTAACTAGCTCTGTTTCAGAATCAGTCTCTATCAATGCATTATATAGCCTTTTTATATGCGATTGACTTTGATCTCTAATTTTTTTTATCAGATTTTCATCAACTCTTGTTATACCAATTTTCTGATCTTCTTTCCATCTAGCTTGTAGTTGTATGAACTGAAACCAAGTCTGTACTATCTTTTCTTCTTTTAATACATTTAAAGGTTTCAGTTGCAAAATGTTCCCTTCCATTCTAAGAAACTCTTTATAAGTAATCACATCTTGTTTCTACTCCACATTTATATTTCCTATTGCATGTCTGGGTATTGCCCATATAGGTATTTAATATATATTGATATTTTTTTCCAAACTCGTAACAGAGCATTCCTTAAAATATGAGTCTTAAAGACATTATCTTCCTTTTTATCATATAATAAATACACATGCCATCTATACAGTAGATCGCACCCCTCAATATTCAATATTCTGTCATCTGTTAAGTTAAACCAGTCACTAATTGTTGATAATACAACTGCATCATAATATAATCTCAAATTGGGCATCTTAAGACCTCCTCTTTCACGTGCATCTTACATTATTTTAAGCTTTACTCTCGGTCTTTTCCCTGCCCAGATAAATCAATTAATACCTTTTTGCCACTCATTTAAATTTGCATCTTTCTTAAGTATTGGTATCATTTGAAACAAAAATAAAATTTTTGGTAAAACATTCATCTTCACAGCTGCAATTCTCCCCAACCAAGACAACTGTAATTTTCTCCAGCTGTCAATCTCCTTTTGTTCATTTTGCCATAACAATCCATAATTGTTTTTATATAATTTCACATTTGAAGCTGTGATATATACACCCAGATATTTAACCTTCTCAACTATTTCAAATCCTGTTAATTTTTCTAACACTTCTCTTTGTTTTATAGTCATATTTTTTGTTGATATTTTGGTTTTTTGCTTATTAATTTTAAATCCAGAAACTTGCCCATATTGCATTATTACATCCAATAATTCTAAAACCGATTGGTTAGGTTGACTCAAAGTAACAACCAAGTCGTCTGCAAACGCTCTCAAACTATAATCTTGATGCCTAATATTAATTCCCTTTATCTTATTCGATTCACATATTTTAATCAATAATACTTCCAGTGTTAAAACAAACAATAATGGTGAGAGCCTGCCTGTCTTGGAGGAGCTTAACAGTGAACCAACTTTAGAATAACTAAACGCAGCCCTGAATTCCCTTGCCTCCAGCAAGGCACCCAGGAAAGACAACATCCCTGCCAAAATTCTGAAGTGCTGCAAAGAGAACATCCTTACTGAACTGTATGAAATCTTCTGTCTTTGTTGGAGGGAAGGTGGAGTACTACAGGACATGAAGGATGCAAATATCATCACACTGTATAAGAACAAAGGCAACAGGGGTGACTGTAACAACTACCGTGGCATCTCTCTTCTCAGTGTTGTAGGGAAGCTGCTTGCCCGTGTCGTACTGAAGAAGCTACAGGTGCTTGTAGAGAGAGTCTATCTAGAATCACAGTGTGAATTCCGAGCCAACAGGTGCACTACTGACATGGTATTCTCCCTTGGACAATTGCAGGAGAAATGCAGGGAACAAAGACAGCCAGTTTTTGTAGCCTTCATAGATCTTACAAAGGCTTTTGACTTGGTTAGTAGGGACGGCCTTTATAAAATTCTCCCCAAGATTGGATGTCCACCTCAGCTCCCTAATATCATCAGGTCCTTTCACAAGGAAATGAAGGGCACTGCAGTTTTTGATGGCTTAACATCAGATTCCTTTGACATTCGAAGTGGAATGAAGCAGGGCTGCATCCTCATGCCAACTTTATTCGGAATCTTTTTTGCTGTCATGCTGAAACAAGCTTTTGGGTATCTATTTCTGGACCAGATCAGATGGAAAACTCTTTAATCTCTCTAGATTGAGAGCAAAGTGTAAAGTCCAGCTGAAATGCCTATAGAATTTCCTCTTCACTGCTGCTGCTGCTGTTACTGCTCACTCTGCCAAAAATTTTCAACAACTTATGGACTGTTTTAGGAAGGCCTCCCAAAACTTTGCACCTACAATCAGCCTGAAAAAAACACAAGTCATGGGTTATGATGTGGATTTACCTCCCTGTATTACAATCTCTGGAGAAGAACTGGAGGTCATCCATGACTTTGTGTACCTTGGCTCAACTATCTCCGACACTCTCTCTTTAGATACTGAGCTGAATAAACATATCGGTAAAGTGGCCACCACAATTTCTAGACTTACAAAGAGTATGGCTTAATAAAAGCTGACAGAACATACAAAGATCTAGGTCTATAGAGCCTGTGTCTTGAGTACACTCTTGTACTGCATTGAGTCTTGGACCCTTTATGTACAGCAGGAGAGAAAGTTGAACACCTTTCGTATGTGTTGTCTTCGACATATTTTTGGCATCACCTGGCATGACTAAGTTCCAAATAGCGCAGTCCTGGAATGTGCTAGAATCTCTAGCATGTATACACTACTGAAACAGCGACGTCTACACTGGCTTCGGCATATCATGAGAATGGCTGATGGTCGCATTCTGAAAGATCTCCTGTATGGAGAACGAGTGCAGGGAAAGTGTCCCAGAGGGAGGCCAGAGCTGCAATATAAGGTTATCTGCAAGAGAGATCTAAAGGCCTTGGGAATGGACATTAACAGCTGGGAAACCTTGACCTCTGTTTGTTCAGCTTGGAGGCTAAAGACGCAGCATGGCCTTCTCCAATTCGAAGAGACACTTGTGCAGCAGGCTGAGACAAAGAGGCAGACGCAGAACCATGAAATCTGGGGGCTGGACAGGGGACAGATTGTATCTGCCCTCAGTGTGGAAGGGACTGCCATTCTCGAATTAGCCTTTTTAGCTACACCAAGATGCTGCTTTAGAACCTCTTTCCAGAGCACAATACCATAGTCTCTTGAGACTGAAGGATGCCAATGATAATGGTCTAGGGCTTCCTTGTTTGTTATTTTTGAAGTCTTTGGGATGTGTAATAATCATCTCCACCACCATAGTTCAAAGATGTCCACGTTCTTCTTTTTCAGAGTTGAAGTTTTGCAGCTGTAAGTAGCAAATGGAAAAAATATTGCACTGACTAACCTGCATTTGGTTGTAAGGCTGATGTCTTTATCTTTCAGATGTTATTCATGCCAGACATTGTAGTTCTTCTGTATCAGGGCTGCAGTTACCACTTTGGTTGATTTTAGAGCCTAGGAAGATGAATTCCTTTACTGTTTCAATGATTTCATAGTCAATCTGCACTCTGACGTATATTCTCTGCAGTTGTCATTATTTTTGTTTTCTTGATATTTAAGGTGCAATCCAAATTTTTAACTTTCATTTTTGACTCTCAGGATTAGCCGTTCCAGCTCTTCCTTGCTTTCTGGAAGCAATGTTGTATTTTAACCCCAATGGTAGATTCCTCCAAATGTGCATTTTTCATAATTATTTTTGTGTACATGTTGAAAAGTATAGATGAAAAGATGCAACCTTGCCAAGTGCCTTTTCCAATTCTGAATCATTTTGTGTCTCCACATTCCATTTTTACAGTGGCTGCCTGATCAGAGTACAATGTCTAAATGAGTTGGATGTGGTGTGATGAGTTTTTTGAGGCAGTTCCAGAGCTTGCCATGGTCAATACAGTCAAAATCCTTTATGTAGTCAATGAAGCAGATGTATAAGTCTTATTGGCATTCCTTTGTTTTTTTTTTCCATCGTCCAATAGAGATTGGCAATATGATTATATGCTCCTCATCAAGGTAAACTAAGGCCCCCTTGTACAAGTGATCACACAGGACTTCGCTGATTAGCTGCATGAATACTGCAGGGGCCCCTTGTAATCCAAAAGGGAGAACTTTAAACTGGTAGCAACCCAACGGGAAATTGAAAGCAGTTCTCCACTCATCACCTTTCTTTATTCTTATGTGGTAATAATCCTCTCTCAAGTCCAGTTTTGAAAAAAAAAATCCTTTCGATAAATGTGTCAGCATGTCTTTCATTAAAGGTAACAGATACATGTTTTCCATGCACACAACATTCAGGGCCCTATAATCAATGCAGAGATAAAGAGAGCCATCTTTCTTTTCTCTGAATAAAACAGGAGCTGTTACCCGGGGTTTGGCTGGTTCAATAAAACCCCACTCTAAGTTCTTTTTGATAAATTTCTCCAGTTCGTTTAGCTCCCTGGGTGTCATCGAATACATTTTTGACTTTGATAATTTCACCCTGGGAATGATCTCAATAGATGTGGGTCGGTGAGGGAGGAGTTCATCTGCCCTTTGCTCACTGAATGCTTCAGCGAAATCTCTGTATTTCGTTGGAAGGCTTTCAAGTCTGACTCATTGATGGCAGAGACAAAATCACCACGTAATCCACATCTCCCGCCCATTTCTTTAGAGGTGAGTGGGGTTCCCTCCTTTTGGAATCTCAGTTGCCCTTCCCTATAGTTGATCATGGGGTTCCATTTTTTTAACCAAGCCAGCCCCAGAATTAATGGTCACTCCATACCCAGAGCCACAAACAATGCTAAAGTCTCCATGTGACCTCCCAGGTCGATATGTAATGGTCTGGTAACAAAACCTGCAGGCACCCCCCCACCCCCCCCCCCCAGCAACTGAACCATCCAGTTGGGAAAAAAATGACTGGGGTTTTTAGTCTTCTGAGTGGGATTCCCATTTTCCCCACTACTTCTGGGCTAATGATACAGTGAGTGCACCCAAGTCCAGTAAAGCTGCTAATTTCACTGTCCTCCCAGTGCCTGGTATAAACAGTTCTAGGGGCACTATAATGGGGTCTATTGGTGCACTCACCAAAGGGTCATCCTTGTCGTCTTCCACTGCTCCTGGATCATTGCAGTGTGGATCTGGAGCTCGATCCTTTTGATTGTGATCCCAGGGGAGCTCTACATTTTCCTTGGATCTCATAGCAGTCTCCCTTGAGTGTGATGGTGTTCTCAGGGGTCTCCTGACTGGCAGATCTTCTCTCTTAGCAGGGGTCTTGCTGCAGCAATCCATGGCTCGGTGTCTCTCCTTGCCACATTTGAAGCAGGCAGTGCTGCGAAGTGGGGCAGGCGAAGATCAGGTGGGGTCTCCCCTTGCCTCTCAGTCTGTGGCTTGAAGGTTGATCTCACTGGGTGGTGCTGATGTTTGCATTGATTTATCTCCACTTCCTCAGCTAGCAGGCACTAGTCGTATAGCTCCCCCAGGGCTCTGCGAGCTATGCAGGCATTGTACAGCTCCTCACTGAGTCCATCCTGGAAACAGTTTACCAGGATGTCCTCTGGCCAATGCAAGCAACTGGCCAACTCTCTGAACTCCTCAGTATATTCAGCAACTGGTCTTTTTCTCTTGCTTCATCATTTTAATCCGCTTCCAGGTTTTCTTATTGGCCAGCCAGTCTTTGAAGTGGAATGCAGCCATAAAATGATTAAAATTCCTCAGCTCGGGTGTGTTGCAATTATACAGGGTCACCATCCAGTCAGCTGCTCTACCTTCTAACGCCAGAGTGACCACTCGAACTTTCTCAACATCAGTGGACAATATTCTCCCATAGATTTGCATGTAGGTGAACACTTGAGCCAGGAAATAACCCAGTTGCTTCAGGTTTCCATCAAACTTCACTCCGATTGGAATCGGTTTTACCTTGCTGGCTGAGGTGCTCTGCTTCTGGCTCCTTGAGACAGACAGCCCCACCACTTTGCTGCTTCTTGGGCTCCAGCCACTGTCATCCCAGGAACATCTGGCTCATCCTCCTCCAATTCCTCCTCTGACTCTTCTTCCGACTTATGGCTTTCTTTCAGCTGGATCTTAAATTCATTAAGAGCCTTTTATAAGTACTCCATCACAACTTCCATTGCCCCCCCCCCCTTCAGCTTCTCTTTCTCTCCATCCTTATCAGGAGGAGCAGACTCTGGATTCTTTTTCTTTGCCTTCTTTTTTCCTCCTCCTCAGGCCAGGGTAACTTTTGGGGGGGTTCTTCCCATCCTTCTTCTTACTGACCCCAACTGACCATCTGGCTTGGTCTTCTTCACCAGAAGGTCCAGCTTCCTTCAGTTTCCTGGAGAGGCTTTCATCTGCTCTCAGTCAGAGGAGATCTTCAGAACATTTCTCTGCCTGGAACTCCTCCATGTAGAATTCACTTGCCACTCCCCTGGTAGGGCAGCAGCTTCTCTGGGTTGAGTACTATGCAGATCTCACCTTATGTAAGGTCCCACTTCAACTAACCACCCAAGAAAGCAGAACTCTTGAAATTGTCTCAAAAAGATACTCTTATTAGGGGTCAGTGATAGTAGGGAAGGTGAGATCTGGGGAAAAGCCCACTGAAATAGTATAGTTAAGTAAGCAATATTCCTCTTCCTACCAAAGTCACAATGTCCATTTGAAATCCAGCCAATCCACAGGTGGTCTGATGAGCGGGTAACTGGCACAGTTGGTGCACATCTCAAGGTCTTCTCCAGTTTCATTTCTCTGCAACCATCTCCCTGATAAAGGGAGACACATTCCTATTTCAGGGGGATGGAGGGAGGAGAGGAATATAGAAAACAAAAATTATCCTAAGCACATGCAAGCTCCCTCTCCTCAACAGATTGGCAGTCCTCAAAAGCAGAATATAAGACTAAGGAAAGGGAGGAGGATTTTGGGATCCTGACAATTTCATTGAGGGCATTAGCTTTGTGGTTACCAGGGGTGGATGGATTTCCTTTCTTCCTTTTTCCCTCCCACCCTGCCTCCCTCCTTCACCTTCCTTCCTTCCTTCCTTCCTCCCTCCTTCCCTCCCTCCCTCCCTCCCTCCCCTTTTTCTTTCCTCCCTCCCCTCCTTCTTTCTCTCCTTCTTATCCCCATCTCCTTCCTTCCTGCCTGCCTGCCTGCACTGATCCTGGCACTTCTGCCAAGCCCTGACAGCTGATCTGTGCTTCTACAGGGCTGTCAGGGCTCAGCAGAAGTGCCAGGATCAGCGCCGGGCTCAAGCTGATCAGTATTTCTGGGGAGCTCAGCAGAAGCACTGGTCAGCTCTGCACACTGATCCAGGGGCTTCTGCCAAGCCCCCATAGCCCTGCAGAAGCACATGCCAATCCTGGGGCTCCTGCCCAGCTCGCTCACTCACCCTTCCCCTGAAAACTTGCCACTCATTCACTCACCCTTCCTCCGAAAATATGCTGCTCACTTCCTCACTCTTCTGAAAACATGCCACTCACTCACCCTTTCTCCAAAAACATGCCGCTCTCTTGCTCACCCTTCCAAAAACACGCTGCTTGCTCACCCTTCCTCTCAAAACAGGCCACTCGCTCACTTGCCCTTCCTCCAAAAACAGGCCGCTCTCTTTGTCTCTCCTCACTCTTTGCTAAGAAAATCTTTATACCTTCTCTTCTCTCCGCCCTCCTCCTCCTTTTCTTTTTCGGGTGTGCTGGAAGCTCCAATTACCATGTTGCCACGTGCACCGATACTAGCAACTCCAGCTGATCTCCAGGTCTATGCAACGCCACTTTAGCTGTTTCCCTCCCCTGCTATACTTGGCTAGGGGTCGTGTACCACCTGCCAGGTGCTAAAGTACCTCTGGTGATACACATGCCACCGATTGAAAAGCCCTGCTCTACCTTAAGACTGGGCATTCATTTAATGAATGCATTGGGGAAAGTAGGGACAGGGAGGTTGTTAATTATGTGCTTCATTTAACGTAATCCTTGACTTCTGACATTAATGTGCAGGCTCCATTACTGTCATAAGTCAAAGATATGTTTTCTTGGTCTATTTCAGTAATGATTGTTTTCATTTCCTCCCATAACTCATCTGGGTGTCTTTCTGTATTGAGCAATTCAAATCTGTCGTTCAACTGCATTACCAAAGTATCTTCTTGACATTAAATTTCTGAATCATAGGTGATCTTTTGACAATTAACTCCTAAACTTTGCTAACAATTCATGGTCTGTCTCACTATCTGCACCAGGGAATGTCTTCAAGACATGGACGGAACTTTTCCACTTCTTTTGGCATAACATATGTTGATTTTGTTTTAATGTTCTCCATTTGATGAAATACAAATGCATAACAACAACAACAACAACAACAACAACAACAACAACAACAACAACAA
>JAKJMR010016574.1:157948-176370 GCA_024449315.1 Daboia siamensis | reverse complement strand
TATTTTCCATTCCTTTATCCTTTTCTCCTGCCACTCTGGCCTAACCTCTGTCTTTTCTACTTCCACTATCAACTTTACATAAGCCAACTCTTTCCCTTTACTATTGATCATTCCCCGATCTCTCCATATTTTTCCAAAAGTATGGACTACACCAAAGGCATATCCAGAGTCTGTATATACATTTCCTATTTTACCTTGCAACAATTTCAATGCCTGGTTTAGGGCATATAATTCGCACATTTGTGCTGACCAATTAGTAGGTAGGCCACCAGCCTCCAATAATTCCTTGGTGTGTCCATTCACAATAGCATAGCCATTTTTCCTAATCCCTGCCTCTACTCGGGATGACCCATCTATAAACAGGGATTCCCCTTTTTCCAAGGGACATTCCTCCAGGTCAGGTCTTATTTTTGTTTGCATCTCAATTACTTCAGAACAAAAATGCTCCAAATTCTCTTCACTTGTTTGCGATTTATTCACTAAAAATTGAGCCGGATTCACATTATGATCCGTTATTAAAACCAAATCATTTTTTTTCCATTAAAATTGCCTCATATTTTAAAACTCTCGAATCAGTCAACCAGCGACCTGCTTTTTGCTGGAGAATTGTTCTTACTTGGCGAGGTGTGCTTACAACAAGAGCCCACCCCCAAAAGTTAATTTTCTGCTTTCCTGTACCAAGAGGGGCCGTTGCTGCTATAGCCTGTACACAGACTGGCCATCCTCTTACTACAGGATCCATAATTTTGACAGAAATTCTACAGGTTTGCGTTGACCCGCCCAGGTTTGAGTCAAAACCCCATAAGCTATTCCTTCTTCTGCATTTACAAACAAATGAAAAGGTTTGTTTAAATTGGGAAGGCTCAGCACAGGAGCTTGGGTCAAAGCTTCTTTAATTTGCTTAAAATCTTCTTTTTCCTGAGTCTCTCACTCCATATCCCATGTTAGATGTTTTTGTGCCAGCCATGGCAGTTCCCAAAAAGGTCATCAGATGGGAGCAAAGAAGCATCTTTGCCCCCACTGATGGGTCAGGGGTCCCCAACCCCTGCAGCCCCATTGGCGAGAGAGTTTTATGATAAGGGAGGGACTGAGGACCCCCATAAATACCTCTGCTCAGGGGCTGCTATCCCCTTACTCTCTAGTTTCTCTTTGTTCTTTCTTCTACTTACTAGCTCATCCACGAGCTCAATCCAGGCATGGAAGCCTCCATGCCAGGGAATTCTTTCTATTTACTCTACGTTGAATAAAGCGCAGGAGATCCCCGATTGTGACCAGGAGTCTTCAATCAAGGACGGCAGCCCTGCATCCAGCCCCTGGACCCAGCAGAGCGCCAGGAACCCCTTCGCATGCCTCCCCACAGCTGCAAGCCACAGAGGGAAGCATGGAAGGCTTACAGTCCTCCCAAGACTGCCCAGACGCAGCGGAAACGGCCCGGGCCCAAGACAGCCGCTGCGTGGACCAGATGACTGAACAGGAATGCAGGGAGCTGCTCCGAACGCTCCTTGCAGCACAAAAGACGCCACAAGCCTCTCCACGGGAGTTGCCAGCGCAGGAGGCCTCTGGACACCGGGTGAGTCCTTCCCCAGCGCCCACGAGGCCCCCTAACATGGCGCCGGCCACCCTGAGTGACCCCGGGACCCCAGAGCTTTTGGCGCGAAATCTCCCGCCAAACTGTGACCTCCAGCTTCCTGTGGCAACCGGAAGCAAGATGGCGGCCCCCAGGAAACCCACGTGGCCTGATATTGATAGGCCCCAGCCAAGCCTTGAGACCCAGCAATCAGTGGCATCCAGCCGAAGCGGCATGGAAACCCCCTGGTCCTCCCCACCAGAAAGCCTCAAGGCCTATGAAAGCCTCAAAGCCTGCCCAACCGATCCTACTGCAGCAGAGATTGGAGCAACTATCCGGACCCTGGTTGCGGCCCTGGAGGCCAAGACAACCGAGGCCTCGACATCGGGGGTAGCCAGCCTCCCTCACCACCCCCGGGGGCCTCCCGGAGGAGCTCCACGGCCCCCAATCCTCTCCCCGGGGCCTAACTGCCGGGAGGGGTCCGGCCTGGAGCCTCCCAGCTACGTCCTGCAACCCCAGAGGGCCCCCAGTGAACCCGCGGGCCCTCCAGCCTACCTCTCGCCACCGCCCAGACGCCCTGCTTGCCAGATGGCCTTTGGGGGGGCTCCGGAAGAGGCCCCCTCCTCCAGCACCGTCTTCAGCCAGGGTCTTCAGGGCCAGCGATGGGCTCCTCTGAGCAATCCGGGCAATCCATTTGCCACCCAGCCCCCATCCTGCGATCTGCGCCCCCCGGGGAGTGTCCCAGTGCCAGGGGGGCTCCAGGAGGAATCTTCGGGGCTGCTGCGGCCTTGCACACCTGGGCCAGACCCTCCCCCTGCCTCATGGACTCAATTGAATTCTGAGCATGCCCAGTCGGGGCCGAGAAAAATACCACCATCTGCCAGCAGAGGGGTCGCTCTTCCATTCACCTCAATGGAAAGTTCAAAGATCTATAACAATGCATTTAGAGCTATGAAAGATTCTACTCCATCGGCCCCTGCACTCTTAAATAAATTTGAAAAACTGCAACTTGGGGGGGGGAGAATTTCAGAAGATGGAGTAAGGAAGTGCAGATGTATCTATTAGACCAAGGGACACTAGAGATGGTTCTACACCCCCCACCTCTTCCCTGGGGACCCCAAGAAGAGTGGTATCATAGGAAAGCATACACCACTCTGCTGAGTTCACTGGATACTAACTTGTACTCCAGCATTCCAGATGGGCTCAAAGCTAGTGAAGTTTGGCGGTTATTATACAATTTATTCAACAGCGACACCATCGGTTCGATCACCAGACTCACAGCTGAGTTTTATACAACCAAACTCAAGTTTGGGGCTAGTATGCCTGAACACCTAGGAAAATTGAAGACGCTTAGGGGAGAACTGATGTTCAGAGACTACCCTGTAACTGATGTGAACATGGTCGCTGTCATTCTGACTTCCCTGGACATAAGTTGGAGCAATTTCATTGTTTCACTGGAGGGGACAACGAAGGAAGCCATGACTCTGTCCTACCTCACAGGGAGGCTCATTGAGGAAGACAGGAGGCGTAGAGATGCAGGAGAATACGCCAAAGCCACCATACAGCGAGCCAGCAGGAGGCACCACAGCTCAGAGCAGGTTAATGTTCTACTTAAGTGTTTCATCTGTGGCTCTGAGGGGCATCTGAAGAAAGACTGCCCCCATCACCAGCAAGGCCCCAAGCGTGGTCCCAATCAAGGGAGGGGCAAGGGGCAAGGAAGGGGGCGTGGCGGGGGCAAAGGCAGTGCCAAGGGCAATTCCGTGCATACTTGTGTTCTCACCCCCACCACAAAAGCTGATACCCCCACTGACTTATGGTTACTGGACTCTGGAGCTTCATCTCACATAACCAATATGAAACAAGGGTTTAAAAGGTTAAAGAAAATTAACTCATCTGTCAAGGTGGCCAATGGTGATAAGGCTTTGGTTGTTGGGGAGGGCACTGTTTCTGTACCCGGGCTGGGAAATGTTGATGGGGTTTTACATGCTCCCTCCATTGCCAACAACCTGTTAAGCATCATCAAATTATGTGACGATGACAAGGTGGAAGTCTTATTTCGCAAAGGGGGAGGTCATGTCACCCGGAACCAGAGGGTCATTGGAAGTATTGCCATCATAAATGGTCTGCCATACTTCTCCCCTGAGAACCCAGCCACAGAGGACAGTCCACCGGGTGCCACCTCAGAAGGGGCCTGCGCACGGAAAGAGAGAAAGCCCCCACAGCCAGCCCCAAGGCTGTCTAAGGAGCGCAAGGCCAAAGCCGTTGCGCCCAAGCCACCTCAGCCAGCCCCACGGCTTTCCAAGGGCAGTGCAGACAAGAAACCCGAACCTCAGCAGGCACCTAAAGCACCGCTCAAGGTAACCAGAAACAAGAGGGTGTCAGTGGGGAAGCCGCTCCACGATAAGTGTGCCCATCTCCTACACCGAAGATTAGGTCATGCGAGCTTCCCTGTGGTTAAAAAGATGGGAGAGTTTGCTGAGGGAGTCCAGCTCAAGGATTGTGAGGTGTTCCTGGACTGTGCCATCTGTAAGAGCACAAAGAGGAAGGTGGCCCCCATCCCTAAGGTGTCACTACGTAAGGCCCAATACCCGTACCAACTAGTACATGTTGATCTGGTTGGGCCATTCACACCATCCCTAGGGAAAAGACAGTATTTTCTCACTGCCGTTGATGATTTTTCACGGTACGGCCACGTGTATACCCTCACAGAAAAATCCGAAGCTTTTGATGCCATAAAATCACTGTACAACCTCGTAGAGACCCAATATAAGACCAAGATTGCTCAACTCCAGAGCGACCGCGGGGCTGAATTCATGTCCCGGAAATTTCAGGACTGGGTAAAGCGTAAGGGCATCCGACATTTTCTTACAGCGCCCTTCACCCCTGCCCAGAACGGCATCGCAGAGAAAAGAAATGGAATCCTGCAAACTATGATGCGTAGTCTGATTGCAGATGCTGGGGTCGCAGAATCATACTGGGCAGAGGCAGTACACTACGCCAATTACACCTTAAACCGCACCTGGAGCAGTGTTGTGGACCAGACCCCATATTTTCTGGTCCATGGTAGGAAACCAAGTCTGGGACACTTGCGTGTGTTTGGCTCCTACGCTTGGGTGCACATCCCCAAGCAGCTGCGGAAGAAGGGGAGGTCCGTCTCCCAGAGACTAAGGTTCTTGGGCTATGCTCCTGGCTCCAAGGCCTACCGTTTCCTGGGAGAAGGGGGCAGGACTGTGATTTCCCAATCTGCCTCCTTCGAAGAGGACTCCAATTGGACTCAGATCCACTCAAATGATCTGAGCCCATATGTCAGCAAGGACACACCAACCACGACATCACCTGAGACGACCACATACCCTGCCACCAACGAGAGCGAGAAACAAGACGAAGATGTCATCCTACCTGGTTCAGGTGGGGAGGATGAGCCATCCAGTCCCGAGGCGACGCCTCAGAGACCCGCAATACCCAGCACCTGGGACCGAGGGTCTTCACATCCCGGTCGTGAAATGCCAGCTAACATGGAACCCGCGGAACAAAAAGGCGATGAGTGGCAGGAGGTCAGGAGATCAAAGCGGTCCAACAAAGGAATCCCGCCAAAGAAAATAGACATTGGGCACATCGCGTCAGTCAACAGCGTTGTGGTCACCCCAAAATCTTTCTCTGACATCCAGGAGCTGCCCATCGAAGAACAGGAGAAATGGCAGCTCGCGATGGAGCAGGAGATGGCGAGCCTGAGAAAGCTCAAGGTCTTCACCCCCCAGCAACCACCAAAGGAGAGGAAAGTCATTGGCACAAGGTGGGTTTTCAAGGCTAAAACACTTGCCAATGGCCTCTACCTGTATAAGGCCCGTTTGGTAGCTCAGGGGTTCGCCCAGCGCTACATGGAGGACTACGTAGAGACCTACTCTCCAACCGTCCGGGCAGAGAGCGTCAAGGCCGCCCTCGTAACTGCAGCCGCTCTGGGGGAGGAAGTCTTCCAGTTCGACATCCAGACGGCTTACCTCCACGCCAACTTGGACCGGCAGATCTACGTGAGGGCCCCTCCTGGCTACCAGCAGGAGGAGGGAAACACATGGCTACTTCAAAAAGGGTTATATGGCCTCAAGCAGTCGGGGAAACTATGGTACGACTGCCTTAGAAAAGGTTTAGAACGAGTTGGTTTCAGTGCATCCCATGCAGATGAATGTGTTTTCACACGCAACTCCAAGGGTACCACAGAACGGGTGTTAGTTTATGTGGACGACCTCCTATATGTAGGGCCTAGCAAGGAAAGGTGTGATGAATTTGCCAAGGCCCTGGGGGAAAAGTTTACCCTGAAGTCTTTGGGACGGGTTGACAAGTACTTGGGTGTGCACATCTTGGCCACTAAGGGGGGGTTCGCCCTATCTCAAAAAGAAAAGATTGAGGAGTTACTGGCGAAATGTAAGATGGCAGAATCTAACCCAACGCGTAGCCCGATACAAAGTGACTATTACAATCACACTCACAAGGACGGTCCTGAGTTCACAGATAATAAGCTTTATAGATCTGTGATTGGCTCCTTGCTATACATCAGCAATTGGAGCAGGCCTGACATAGCTTTAGCCGTGAATCTACTGTCCAGGCATGTGGAACACCCAAAGGATTTCCACTGGACTGCTGTTAAGAGAGTACTTAGGTACCTCAGGGGCACGACCGATGCTCTCCTTGTGCTAGAACCAGAGAAGGGGGAGACGGCCCAGCTCTCCGCTTACTCGGATGCAGACTGGGCTGGAGACACTAAGAGTAGACGGAGCACCTCTGGTTTCCTCATATTACTAAATGGCTGTCCTATCCATTGGCATGTTAGGCAGCAAAAATTTGTTTCTTGCTCCACGGCCGAGGCGGAATATGCCAGCCTCTCAGACACGGCCAATGATTTGATTTGGTTCGATGCTCTGATAACGAGCATCTGGGCACCTCCTCCTCTGCCCATCCAAATTCAAGAGGATAATATGGCTGCAATTGCAATCTCGGGGGCATATGCAGTGGGCTCTAGGTCCCGCCACATAGACATACGCTACAAAAATGTCAGGCAGCTTGCCAAAATGGGGTTTGTACATGTTGAGCATTGTAATACAACTGACCAGATAGCTGATCTGTTCACCAAACCTGTTCCCATTGACCGGCACAACCTTCTGTGTAAGCGTTTGTGTTTGGTCTTCTGAAAGTGTATATGCATGTCTATGACACCTGCTCGCCCCCTCACATACATTCACTGGTCCCTGTCATTGGCTGGCAAGAAGGGGAATTGTTAGATGTTTTTGTGCCAGCCATGGCAGTTCCCAAAAAGGTCATCAGATGGGAGCAAAGAAGCATCTTTGCCCCCACTGATGGGTCAGGGGTCCCCGACCCCTGCAGCCCCATTGGCGAGAGAGTTTTATGATAAGGGAGGGACTGAGGACCCCCATAAATACCTCTGCTCAGGGGCTGCTATCCCCTTACTCTCTAGTTTCTCTTTGTTCTTTCTTCTACTTACTAGCTCATCCACGAGCTCAATCCAGGCATGGAGGCCTCCATGCCAGAGAATTCTTTCTATTTACTCTACGTTGAATAAAGCTTTAAATGATTGCATCCCTGCGTGCTGCTTTTTACTTGGAAGCACCTTAACGAACCATCGACTTCGTGAGACCATCTCACATCCCATGGTTCAGATTCAAACAATTTAGCATATAAAGGTTTAGTCAGACTAGCATAGTTGCCAGTCCATAACCTACAATAGCCTACAAAACCTAGGAATGTTCTCCTTTTTATCTTTAGGAAGAGGCTGTTTAACCACCCCTTCAATTCTATCCAGTGTTATTCTTCTACTGCAGGGGTGTCAAACTCAATTTCATTGAGGGCCGCATCAGCAATGCGGTTGCCCTCAGGGGGCCGGGTGGGTGTAGCCTGGGTGGGCGTGGCCTACTGGGTGGGCATGGCTAGAGTGCATATGGCCTACTGGGTGGATGTGGCCAGCTCTACATCGTTGGCCTCAAGGGTGCCTATGGGAGCCTGGGCAGGAGTGGGATAGATCTGAGGGTCTTTGTCAGGAGGAGGGTCTCTGGGCCAGGGCCAAGGCAGTGGGGGCCGTTCCCTCACTGTTTCCAGGATGGCTTTGCGGGCCGCATGAAACCACTTCGCGGGCCGGATCTGGCCCCCGGGCCTTGTGTTTGACATGTCTGTTCTACTGCCTTCACTTATCAAATGTCCCAAATACTTCACCTCTCTTTCAACATATTGTAGTTTCTTCTTAGAAACTCACAACCCCTTTTCTCCCAAAAATTCTAGCAATTTATCAGTTGCCTCTTTTACTTGATGTTGTTTCTTTCCTGAGATTAATAAATCATCTACATACTGTATCATGTATGTTTCTCCAGGGACCTGGAATTGTTCCAATACCTGTTCCAACACTTGTCCAAACAGGTTTGGAGATTCCGTAAATCCCCGAGGAAGCACAGTCCATTGGTATTGTTGTTTCCTTCCTATAAAGGGATTTTCCCATTCAAAAGCAAATAATGGACGTGATTCCTCTGCTAAGGGGCAAGCCCAGAATGCATCTTTTAAATCTACCACACTGAACCACTGATGTTCAGGTGAAATGTGTCCCATCAAAGTGTATGGGTTTGGGACTACAGGGTGTCTAGTCCTCACAATTCTGTTCAAAAGTCTAAGATCTTGTACCATCCTGTACGTTCCATCTGATTTCTTTACAGGAAGTATAGGTGTATTAAAAGGTGACATGGTAGGTTCTAATAACCCATCTTTCACTAAACCATCAATTACAGATTGAAGACCTTTCCGACCCTCCATTGACAAAACATATTGTTTCTGTCTTACTACTTCATCTGGACTTGTTAATTCTATTTTTAGGGGTTCAATTTGCAAACCTCCCCTGTTTCCTTCCCCAACCCAAACCTTTGGGTTTATCCTCTTTTCATCTTCTTCTGTTAATACAAAAAGAGGATTTGTTTCTTCCTTAAATGTAATTGTAAGTCCCAATTTTCCTAACACATCTCTCCCTAGCAAATTCACACCTGCCTCCGGTATATACAATAATTTTGCCCTTATATTTTCTCCTTTTTCTTGCCCAGTTTGAATTTCCTCCAATTCTTTTACATAAAATCCTTCTCCTTTCACTCCAGACACTCTAATTTGATTCTGACTAATCTTCATGGTAGGTATTAAAGTTGACACTGAAGTGCGCGCTGCCCCAGTATCAATTAAAAACATTACCTCTTCCTTCTCGGGTCCCACTTCTAAATTTATCAAGGGCTCGTTGTGGGACCTAAAAATAAATTGCCCCTTACACCCCTAGTAAAAACTATCCTCTTCTTCCCACACTGAGTAAATTTGCTGCTCTCTTTCAAGTTTAGGGCAATCCTTTTTAAAGTGGCCCTTCATTCCACATCCAAAGCACATTCTCTCCCTATTCTGGTATCCACCCCGAAATCCTCCAAATCCCCTTCCTCTACTTCCATTAACATAATCACTTGCTGTACTGTTGCTACCATCATCTTACTTTTCTGCCTTACTTTCTTTTTTTTTTAATTAAAAAGTTTTACAATTTTTAAGTACAATAATAATAATAATAATAATAATAATAATAATAAAGTTGGAAGGGACCTTGGAGGTCATCTAGTCCAACCCCCTGCTCAGGCAGGAAACCTTATACCATTTCAGACAAATGGCTGTCCAGTCTCTTCTTAAAAGCTTCCAGTGTTGGAGCATTCACCACCTCTGGAGGCAGGTTGTTCCACTGGTTAATTGTTCTAACTGTCAGGAAGTTTCTCCTTAGTTCTAGGTTGCTTCTCTCCTTGACTAGTTTCCATCCGTTGCTTCTTGTCCTGCTTTCAGGTGCTTTGGAGAATAGCTTGACTCCCTCTTCTTTGTGGCAGCCCCTGAGATATTGGAACACTGCTATCATGTCACCCCTCACTCTTCTCTTCGTTAAACTACACATACCCAATTCCAGCAACCGTTCCCTATATGTTTTGGCCTCCAGCCCCCTAATCATCTTTGTTGCTCTTCTCTGTACCTTTTCTAGAGTCTCAACATCTTTTTTACATCCTGGCGACCAAAACTGGATGCAGTATTCCAGATGTGGCCTTACCAAAGCATTGTAAAGTGGTATTAGTACTTCACTTGATCTTGATTCTATCCCTCTGTTAATGCATCCTAGCACTGTGTTGGCTTTTTTGGCAGCTGCAGCACACTGCTGGCTCATATTGAAGTGATTGTCTACTAAGACTCCGAGATCCCTCTCACAGTTACTGCTATTGAGCAAGGTACCACCTATACTATACCTGTGCATTTGATTTTTCCTCCCTAAATGTAGAACCTTACTTTTTTCACCATTGAATTTCATTTTGTTAGATAGTGCCCAGTGTTCGAGTCTGTCCAGATCCTTCTGTATCTTAAGCCTATCTTCTGGAGTATTGGCTATTCCTGCCAGCTTGGTGTCATCTGCAAATTTGATGAGTTCCCCATCTATCTCCTCATCCAAATCATTAATGAAGATATTGAAGAGCACTGGGCCCAAAACAGAGCCCTGGGGCACCCCACTACACACTTCTTTCCATGTAGATGCGGTTCCATTGAGGACCACACGCTGAGTACGGCCTGTCAGCCAGCTACGAATCCATCTGGTGGTAATGCTATCTAACCCACATTTTTCTATCTTGTCAAGTAGTAGGTTGTGATCTACCTTATCAAATGCCTTACTGAAGTCCAAGTAAATTATATCTACAGCATTCCTCTGGTCCACTAGTTTTGTCACTTGGTCAAAGAATGTAATAAGATTCGTCTGGCACGATCTGTTTTTGACAAACCCGTGTTGACTTTTAGTGATGACTTTGTTTGCATCAAGATGTTCGCTGATTTGTTGTTTGATTATCTTTTCCAGAATCTTCCCAGGTATTGAGGTCAGGCTGATAGGTCTGTAGTTTCCTGGATCTACTTTTTTCCCTTTTTTGAAGATGGGAACTACATCAGCTCTCTTCCAGTCCTCTGGTAGTTCCCCAGTGCTCCAGGATCTTTGAAAAATATAGTTCAGTGGTTCTGAGATCACGTCTGCCAGTTCCTTGAGAACCTTGGGGTGTAATCCATCTGGTCCTGGTGATTTGAACTCGTCTAGGCTGGACAGGTGCTCACTTACCATTTTCTTGCCTATCTTAACTTGCGTTTCTATTCTGTTTTTTATGGCACTGGTTTGTGTAGGTTGGACTGTTTTTTCCCTTTGTGTAAAGACAGATGCAAAAAATGAATTAAATAGTTCTGCTTTCTCCCTATTGCTTGTCACCTTCTTGCCACTTTCCCCCACTAATGGACCAATCATTTCCTTAACTTTTTTCTTGTTTTTTATATGTTGAAAGAAGCATTTTTTGTTATTTTTGACTTTGGTTGCAAGCCTTAGTTCATTTTGAGCCTTAGCTTTCCTTACTTCATCTTTGCAGGCACGGGCTATTTGCTGATATTCTGACTTAGTTATGTGCCCCTCTTTCCAATTCTTATACTTGTCCTTTTTATCTTTCAATTTATCAGAGAGTTCTTTATGCAGCCATGCTGGTTTCTTTTGAGAGCTGTTATTTTTTCTTCTTTGTTGGTATTGTACTAGACTGGGCCTTTATTATCTCACTTTTCAAAATTTCCCAAGCTTCTTGAGTTGTTTTCCCCTTTAGGATTCTCATCCATGGAATTCTTCCCATGGTCTCTCTAAGTTTATTGAAATTAGCTCTTTTGAAGTCCAAGACTCTAGTTTGGCTGTGTTCTATTGCTTGTGCCTCCAGAATATTGAATTCCAATATTGCATGATCACTTCCCCCCAAGGTTCCTGTGGCTTCGACACCTTCTATCATTTCATCTCTGTTTGTGAGAATTAAATCCAATATGGCTAATCCCCTAGTTCCCTTCTCTACTTTTTGGGAGAGAAAGTTGTCTGCTAGGTTTGACAGGAATCTGTTTGATCTTCCACTTGGTGCAGAGTTTGTCTCCCAGTTGATATCGGGGTAATTAAAGTCCCCCATTACTATTGTGATGTGCTTCTTACATACCTTAGTTAGCTGACTAGCAAAAAGTTCATCTATTTCCTCTGCTTGGTTGGGCGGCCTATAGTATACACCTATGGCAATGTCATTTTTTTCCCCTTTTATATTGACCCAAATGCTTTCAAGTTTACAGTTTTCGTCATTGTTGTGCTCTATTTCTGTAGAGATAAAGTTATTTCTTATATAGAGAGCAACTCCTCCTCCTCTTTTGTTTAGTCTGTTTCTTTTAAATAGTTTAAATCCCTCTAGCTGTGTGTTCCATTTGAAGGTTTCGTCCCACCATGTTTCCGTAATGGCAACAATGTCATATCTGCCCTCATTTACCTGAATTTCTAGTTCACCCTGCTTACTGTTCATACTCTGTGCATTAGTGTATAGACATTTGAGTCCTTTATGACTGACCCTGTGTTTACTTGCTGCATAACTTGTGTGGTGCCTGGCTTCCCCTATTTTCTTAGATTGCTGGGGACAGTGATGTTCTGTATCAATTAACTCACTATCCCCATTATTTAGTTTAAATGTTCCTCCAAAAAAGTTGTGATTTCATTGCCAAGCATCTCAGTCCCTTTCTTGGATGGATGCAGACCATCTCTTTTATACATTTTTTCATTGGACCAGCTACAGACATCATGACTAATATAACCAAAGCCTTCTCCTCTACACCACTCCTTTAGCCACATATTAAATTCTGCTATACGCTGGCCTTTTCCATTTTGCTCCTTATACACTGGTAAAACCTCTGAAAAAGTAAGCCGACAGCCTATTGTGCTAAGTTCCTGCCCCAAGCTCTGGAAATTATTCTGCACCTCCCTCGTCCCCCTCCCCTCTCCCCAACCCTCCCCTACCCACCCCTCCCCCCTACCCAGCTTCCCAGAGCTGAATACAGGGTATAATAATACAAACATAAACTAAAATATGCTAACAACAAAAATAATACATTAAGTTCTATCGGACTTTAACTCTCCATAGTCATAATATTAATAAAGTAACAAATAACTAATCATACATCATAAAAATCCACTACTTATTCAAAGACTAAATGAAACTTTTTAGTCCCATATTTATTCTGAATATATTCAATCCATCTTCTCCATTCCACAATATATCTCTGTTGCGATTGGTCTTTCAAATATGCCGAAATCTTTGCCATTTCCGCCAAGTTGGAAACTTTCAAAGTCCACTCTTCTATAGTCGGCAATTCCTCCTTCTTCCAATATTGCGCAACTAAAAGTCTTGCCGCGGTAATTAGATGCAACATCAACTTAGTATCTATAACAGTAGTATCTGTAATAATACCCAATAAAAACAATTGCGGAGAAAACTTTATCCTTTTCTTGAATATCTTTTGCATATTCCACCAAATTTTAATCCAAAAGGCTTTAACCGTTTTACAAGTCCACCATATATGAAAATATGTTGCATCCTCACAACCACACCTCCAACATTTGGGCTGGCAGTTCGGATACATGCTTGCTAGTTTTTTAGGGTCTAAGTGCTACCTATAAAACATTTTATAAAAATTCTCTCTTAAATTTTGGGCCTGTGTAAATTTTACATTTCTAACCCAAATCTTTTCCCAAGTATCCATTGTTATAACTTCTTGAAAATTCTGGGCCCACTTTATCATACAATCTTTAACAAGTTCTGTTTCTGAGTCGATTTCTATCAATGCATTATATATCCTTTTTATATGTGCTTGACCTTGATCTCTAATTTGTTTTACCAAATTTTCATCAGTCATTGAAAAACCAACTTTCTGGTCCTCTTTCCATCTTGCCTGTAATTGCCCATACTGGAACCAAGTTTGTACAATCTTTTCTTCTTTTAAAATAATATATGACTTTAATTGCCATACATTCCTTTCTAGACTTAAAATTTCCTTATATGTAGTCTCATCCTGTTTGAATCCCACATTTATATTTTCTATTGCATGTTTGGGTATTGCCCAAATTGGTATCTTATAATTTAACTTATGTCTATACTTTTTACAAACTCGCAACAGAGCATACCTTAAAATATGTATCTTAAACACATTATCCACCTTCTTATCATACAATAAATATGCATGCCAACCAAATAACAAATCATGACCCTCAAGATTTAGTAATCTCCCTTGTGTTAAATTAATCCAGTCACTTATCGATGACAAAACAGCAGCCTCATAATATAATTTAAAATTAGGCATTTTAAGACCACCTCTCTCACGCGTATCTTGCATTATCTTAAATTTAACTCATGGCTTTTTCCCTGCCCAGACAAATTTATTAACTCCTTTTTGCCATTCCTCCAAATTTAAATCCTTTTTAAGTATAGGTATCATTTGAAACAAAAACAAAAATTTTGGCAAAACATTCATCTTCACTGCTGCAATTCTTCCCAATAAAGACAATTGTAATTTTTCCCAACTATCTAGTTCTTTTTGTATTTTTCCCCATAACAATTCATAATTATTTTTATATAACTTTACATTTGAGGCTGATAGATATATCCCCAAATATTTAATCTTTTTAACTATTTCAAATCCCATTAACTCTTCTAGAGCAGCCTTTTGTGCTACAGTCATGTTCTTAGACAGTATTTTAGTTTTTTCTATATTTATCTTAAATCAAGAAACTTTCCCATATAACATTATTATCTCCATCAATTCTACAACTGAAGAATCTGGCTGAGTTACTGTAATAACCAGGTCGTCCGCAAACACCCTCAATCTGTAATCCTGATCTCTTATTTGAATCCCCCTAATTTTATTTGAATCTCGTATTTTAATCAGTAATATTTCCAATGTTAAAACAAACAATAAAGGTGACAGCGGACACCCCTGTCTTGTACCCTTTTCAATATTGCATGATTCTGTCAGACTACTATTTACTATTATACGAGCTGTTTGCTTCTGATATATTGCCCTAATAGTTTGTAAAAATTTTTCCCCAAATTCCATTTTCTCTAATACTTTCATTAAAAATTGCCAGTCCAATTGATCAAAAGCTTTTTCAGCATCCAAAAAGATCAACGCTGCGGGGATCTGATTATTTCTTCCCAAAAATTCCAAAAGATCTACAATATGTCTCACATTATTCTTTATTTGTCTACCACTTATAAATCCAGTTTGATCACTATGAATCACTTGCTGCATTACCTTCATTAATCTGTTGGCTAAAATTTTTGCAAATATCTTATAGTCAGTATTTAAAAGCGATATTGGTCTGTAATTTTTGGCTTGGGTAGCATCCTGATCTTCCTTTGGGATCAATGAAATAAAGGCAGTTTTCCACGATGGAGGCACTCCTCCTCCCAATTGAATTGTCTTAAAAAATTCTCTTAAGGTTTCCACCATTTCTAACTGCAAATTTTTATAATAAACGGCAGTCAATCCGTCAGTTCCCGGTGCTTTACCCACTTTTAATTGTTTAATTGCTAAAAAAATTTCTTCATCAGTTATCAATTGGTTCATCCCTTCCTTTTGTTCTTGCGTAAGAACAGGAATATTAGCCTTCAGCAAATATCCGTCTATATCTGCATCCCTAATCTTATCTCTAGCATACAACTTAGAATAAAAATCAACAAAAGTCTTTTTAATAAGATGCTGCTGATACACTACTTTACCCTTATGTTCTATTCTATCTATATTGCAAGCTCTTTGCTTCTTCCTTAACAAGTAAGCTAACCATCTACCCGGTTTATTAGCATTACAAAAAGTGTTGTGTCTAGCATAGCGTAAGTTAGTTGCCACTTGATCTGCCATTAACATATCAAACTGGCCTCTTAGTAAAGTAATTACCTCTTTGATCTTCCCATCAGATGGATTCAAAATTAAAGCCTTTTCTTTTTCCTTAATTTCATCCTCTAATTCTTTCCTCTTAAATTCCAAGTTACATCTATGTTTATTATTCAAATATATTAATACACCTCTCATATAAACTTTACTTGCATCCCAAACCATCTCAATAGAAGTACCTTTATGCATATTAATTTTGAAAAATTCTTTCATCTGTTTTTTACACTCTTCCACATTTTCCTGATATCTAAACAAATTTTCATTTAAACGCCAAGACCGTCTGTCTCCATTATCTTTTTCTATCTCCAACCATACTGGACTATGATCAGATATAGTTCTTGGACAAATCTTGATCTTCTTAATCCTAGAAAAAAAATCATTAGTAATTAATACAAAGTCAATCCTGGAAAAAGATTGATGCCTGTCGGAGAAAAAAGTAAAGTCTTTTTCTTTCAAGTTCCTTTCTCTCCAAACATCTCTCAATTCCAAGTCATCCTTCATCTCAAAAAAAGATTTTGGCAATTTAGCATAACTTGGCATACTTTTAAAAAGACCTCCCTTGTCCAATTGTACATCCAAAACGCCATTCCAATCTCCCATAAAAATACAAGATTTATAATCCCACTGAATAATCTTACTGTGTAATAAATTGTAAAAATCTCCTTGCTGCTGATTAGGAGAATATAATCCAACCAAAAGCGTTTTCTTGCCTTCTATTAATAATTCAATTATAACATATCTTCCTTGTTTATCTGCTTCAATTAAACTCACTGTTATTCTTGACATAAATAACCACTCCATTTTTCTTATCAGACGCAGAAGCAGTGAACTGTGTGCCCAACCTAAAGTTTACCAAGTACTTTTGATCAGCCGCTCGAATATGTGTTTCCTGTAAGCAAATAACATCATTTTTAAATTGCTTTAGATATTGAAATACTTTCTTTGTTTTATGTGGTGAATTTAGACCATTAACATTCCAGGTTAGAAGCTTTATCGCCATCTTTTGCGACCTGAAGCTTTTGGAGCGCCTCTTCCAACATCACCTGCACTCTCTTTGGCTTCGCTCCTCTCACTGCTTCACTGTAAGTATGTTTTTGAGATGCAATCATAGCTCTCTGCTGTTCTTGCTCTTCTCTCATTCGTCTAGCTGCAGCGCGTGTCATTCTTTGGTCTCTGACCTCCTCTGTTGGTACTGAAATCTGATCCACTCCTTTAGCTTTCTGGAATTCTCCATCTTTCAACTGCGTAACTCCTTCAGCACCTTGTACTCTCTCACTTTGTGGTTGACGCTTTTTTTCGCCATTCTTCCTTTTAGATTCCAGAAGTGGTATGGGGCCTGCCTTCAAAATATTAGCATAAAAATCGCATGCCTGTAAAACTGTAAGAAGACGATATCTCGTGCCTGCGTGCATCACCACCATACCTACTGGGATCTCCCATCTGAACTGGATATCCCGTCTTCTTAATTCTTCTGCCAGAAAAGCAAATTCTTTCCTTCTCCTTAAAATTCTTGGAGGGATCTCTTTCAAAATCAAAACTTCTTGCTCTGCAACTGTAAATTTATTATTATAGAAGGCTTGAATAACCTCATTTCTAATTGCTCTCTTTGTAAAATAAACCACCACATCTCTAGGTAGCTTCCTTTGTCTTGCAATCCAGGAATTAACACGAAATATTTTATCTATATCCACCATAATATCTTCTACTGAGCGCCCCAGAACCTGTTCAAGAGCTTCTGAAATTACTTTTTTCAAATTTTCCTTAGGGTCTTCCTTCAGTCCCCTAATTCTCACAGCAAACTCCATCTCTTTATGCTGGACCAATAATAAATCGTCATCAATCTTTTCCATCACTGTTTCAGCATCCGTCATTTTGGCATCTAATCTCATATTATTTTGGCTAAGTTCTTCCACTTTCTCATCCAAACGTTTAATACAAACAGCCATGCCTTGAAATGCAAGTAAGATGTCTGCCCTTATTTCTCTATTCTTCTCCTCAATGAGCTCAGCTAATTGCTGAGATTGCCTTTTCAAAGCCTCTTGCAAAACATCCTACAGATCTTTTATTGTCAAGGCTGGTGTGGGTGCGGGTGCCGAAGGGGGGGGGCATGAGAGCCTGTAATGAGGATTGCTGAACTGGCAAAGCCCCCGCGCTTCTAGTAACTTTAGTTGACTTGGCAGCCATTTTCACCCACTTAATTCTATTGCGCACTTTCACTTTCCGCACTACTTAAAAGTCTCCACAAAGTTTACTGAGTTAAAGTTCAATTACTTGCTCTGACAGTACTCTCCTGCACAGCTCTGCCTGCATCCAGGTAATCCAAAGTTCACTCTCGCTGGCAGGGATGGTTGCAGCATCCTGCTCTGCTCTAAAGTCTTGGAGCAGAGGCGTCCCAGAGTCCGGAGCAAACTCAGGCTTCGGGGAGGCTCAACCCTTCAACCACCAGAGTTTCAACTCTGGCGGTCTGGGGGAGCTCTACCCCTGCCTGGGCGCTCACCCCCTCCTCTTCTCCCGAGGAGCAGGCTTCCGAGCCGCCAAACAGCTGATCGTCGCTGTTTTTGGCGGCTCTACGGAGACAGCGGGGCTGACAGCCGAAATGGCTGTTGTCAACGGAGCCTTGCCACCCGGAAGTTCTGCCTTACTTTCTCTGTATCCCTCTGAACATACACTTTCTGAGCCTCTTTCAATAAATCATTGGTTGGTTTGGCTGTCCAATCATCCAATTTCTGTAGCTTCTTATTTATATCAGCCCAGGATTTAGTAACAAATTGAACTCTGACCAGTGGTGCATTGGCAGCATCATCTGGATCCATCCCTGTATATTTACGCATACCATCTTTTAGTCTTTGCAAAAAGGCAGCTGGGGATTCGTCCTTCTCTTGTTCTATCTGCAATGCCTTGGTCATATTTTGAGCCTTTGGTATTGCTTCTTTCATTCCTCTAATTATAAGATTTCTCATATCTTCCATATTTTGTCTTCCAGCCAAATCATTGTTATCCCAGTTTGGTCTGGCAAGAGGAAGCTTTACATCTGCCACTA